>PVJI01006654.1:0-84599 GCA_004026765.1 Micronycteris hirsuta | reverse complement strand
CTGAAAGAACAATTCTAAGGATCAATAAATCCAGGAGCTGGTTCTCTGAAAAGATAAACAAAATTGACAAGCCTTTAAGCAGGCTCATCAAGGAAAAAAGAGAGAGGACCCAAACAAACAAAATCAGAAATGAAAGATTACAACTGATGCCACAGAAATACAAAGGACTGTAAGAAACTACTATGAAGAACTATATGCCAAGAAATTTGAAAACTTAGGTGAAGTGGACAAATTTCTAGAAAAATATAATCTTCCAAAACTGAAAGAAGAAGAAACAGAAAGCCTGAACAGACAAACAGCTGATGAAAGTGAAGCTGTAATCAAAAAACTCCCGCACACAAAAGCCGTGGAATGGATGGCTTCACAGGAGAATTTTACAAAACATTTAAGGAAGAGCTAACTCCTATACTTCTCAGACTACTCCAAAAAATCCAAGAAGTGGGAAAACTTCAAACTCTTTTTATGAGGCCAGCATCATCCTAATCCCCAAACCAGACAAAGACACAAGAAAGAAAGAACTATAGACCAATATCGCTGATGAACATAGATGCTAAAATCCTCAACAAAATACTGGCAAACCGCATCCAGCAATACATCAAAAAGGTCATACACCATGATCAAGTGGGATTCATCCCAGGGATGCAAGGATGGTACAATATTAGCAAATCAATAAACATAAAACATCACATAAATAAAATAAAATGTAAAAGTCACATGATCATATCAATAGATGCAGGAAAAGCATTTGATAAGGTACAGCACCCATTTATAAAAACACTCAGCAAAGTGGGTGTAGAAGGAGCATACCTCAACATAATAAAGGCCATATATGAAAAACCTACAGCCAACATCATACACAACAGACAAAAACTAAACTTATCCAATAAGATCAGGAACAAGACAAGGATGTCCGCTTTCACCACTTTTATTCAACATAGTGTTGGAAGTCCTAGCCACAGCAATCAGTCAAGAAGAAATAGAAGGCATATACATTGGAAAAGAGGAGCTCTGGCTGGTGTAGCTCAGTGGACTGAGCGTGGGCTGGGAACCAAAGGGTCCCAGTTCGATTCTCAGTTGGGGCACATGCCTGGGTTGCAGGCCAGGTCCCCAGTGAGGGCCATATGAGAGGCAACCATACATTGCTGTTTCTCTCCCTCTCTTTCTCCCTCCCTTCCCATCTCTCTAAAAATAAATAAATAAATTTTTAAAAAATTGGAAAGGAGGAGAGAAAACTGTCATTGTTTGCAGATGACATGATAGTGTACATAGAAAACCGTATAGACTCCACCAAAAAACTACTTGACTAGTAAGTGAATTTGACAAAACAGTGAGATACAAAGTCAATATTCATAAATCAAAGGCATTTTTGTACACCAACAATGAAATATCAGTAAGAGAAATCAGGGGAAAAAATCCCATTTGATATAGCCACAAGAAAACTGAAGTACCTAGGAATAAACCCAACCTAAGGAGGTAAAAGACCTATACTCAGAAAACTACACAACACTGAAGAAAGAAATTAAGGAAGACACAAATAAATGGAAGTATGTATCATGTTCATGGACTGAAAGAATTAACATCATCAAAATGTCCATACTAAAGCAGAAGGGATCACCATACCTGACGTCAAACTACATTACAAGGCCACGGTAACCAAAACAGTCTGGTACTGGCATCAGAAGATACATAGATCAATGGAACAGAATAGAGAGCTCTGAAATAAACCCAAGTCTCTATGGTCAATTAATATTCAACAAAGGGAACAGAAGCATAAAATGGAGTGAAAAGAGCCTCTTCAACAAATGGTGTTGGGAGATCTGGACAGCTACATGCAACAAAAATGAAGCCCTGGCTGGTGTAGCTCAGTGGATTGAGTGCGGGCTGGGAACCAGGCGGTCCTGGTTCGATTCCCAGTCAGGGTACATGCCTGGGTTGCGGGTCAGGTCCCCTGTGAGGGCCATGTGAGAGGCAACCATACATTGCTGTTTCTGTCCCTCTCTGTCTCCCTCCCTTCTCCTCTTTAAAAATAAATAAATAAAATCTTTTAAAAAAATTTTTGAAAAAAAAAAAAGAAACTCAACCACCAACTTACACCATACACAAAAATAAACTCAAAATGGATAAAAGCCTTAAATATAAATTGTGACATTCCATGCAGTAATATTTTCACTGATATGTCCCCTAGAGCAAGGGACATAATGGAAGGAATAAACAAATGGGACTTCATCAAATTAAAAAGCTTCAAGAAAACATTAGCAAAATGAAAAGGGAACCAGTTAATTGTATTGGAAAATATCTTTGCCAATGATATCTCGGACAAGGGTTTGATCTCCAAAATATACAAAGAACTCACATGACTCCACACCAGGAAGACAAACAATCCAATTAAAAAATGGGCAAAGGACCTGAACAGATGTTTCTCTAAGGAGGACATACAGAGGGCACAGAGACATATGAAAGGATGCTCAGCATCACTAGCCATCAGAGAGATGCGTATGAAAACCACAATGAGATACCACTTCAGGTCAGAAAGGCCATCATAAACAAATTGACAAACAACAAGTGTTGGAGAGGTTGTGGAGAAAAGAGAACCCTAGTGCAATGTTGGTAGGAATGCAGACTGGTGCAGCCACTGTGGAAAACAGTATGGAATTTCCTCAACAACTAAAAATTATACTGCCTTTTGACCTAGCAATTCTACTGCTGGGATTATACCCTAAGAATCCTGAAACACTAATTCAAAAGAACCTGTGCAAACCAATGTTCATAGCAGCACAAGTTACAATAGCCAAGTGCTGGAAGCAACCCAAGTGCCCATCAGTAAATGAGTGGATCAAAAAAAACATGGTACATTTATATGATGGAATACTACACAACAGAAATAAAGGAGCTCCTACCCTTCACAATGGCATGGATAGAATTGGAGAGAATTATGCTAAGTAAAGTGATCCAGGAGATTAAAGACAAATACAATATGATCTCACCTGTAAGTGGAACCTAATCAACAAAACAAACAAGCAAGCAAAATATAACCAGAGACATTGAGATCAAGAACAAACTGTCAGTAACCAGAGGAGAGGGGGGAGGGTAATAATGGGGGAAAGAATGGGAAGGGTCATCAATGAACATGTATGAAGGACCCATGGACAAAGCCAAAGAGGGACAGGATGGAAGGTGGGAGTTGGGGGGGTGGGGGGGAATGGTAGTGGGAAAATGGAGACAACTGTATTCAAACATGAATTTAAAAAATGATTAAAAAGAAAAAGAACAAAAGGATAAATAATTTTAAGAAAAGAAACAGCAAAATTCAAACCACATTCCCATAAAATCAGAAAACAAGTACTTGAGGTTTCCTTTCCTCCAGGTTTAAAACTTTCACAAACTTTATACATATTTTTACCCACCCAGATTTAACCATAATTCACTTTTAATCCCTGTTCTCTTTCACACTGGGAGGGACTACATTCAAACTCAGTATCTGGCAGCTGAAAGTCATGCATCTTCCACTAGAAGTTCCTAGATTTGCGGGGACATCCTGCAGCTTCCTGAAGCTTAGGCCTTGCAAACACCCTATTACTCAGAGGGTCACCCTCGGACCCCTGTTCATGACCTTCAGAACCAGAGCCATCCCTATCACAACTAGTTGCAGAGAACCCAAGTGATGCAGTGCCTACACAGCAGCAACACACAGCACCTAATCTGTTGAGTGCACTTAGCCCACCACCTTAGCTAGTTCCAAGATGGCTGAACTCATGTGACCCATTATCCAAGACGGTAGACTGGCCTTGTTGCACATCCAAAATGGCAGCACCCACACAGGCTCGGTTGTCCAAAATGGTGAGACCCAGGCATGGCCCATCCTCCATGGCAGAGCACTCACGTGACTCATCCTCCACTTTACCCAGAATGCAGTACACCCATATGGCTTGTTATCTGATCCCCAACATGCATGCAGCCTAGGCTTACAGAGCCTAGGGGTTCCCTTCCTTCTCAAACCTGCTCCTTTATACCATTCTGGTGTCCCTGGCAACCAGCATCATGAGCTGGGGTGCGGGGCAGTTCCCTGAGACTGGGAAGTCCCCACAGCCATGCTCCAGGGGTCAATCTGCCCCACATGGCTGGAACCTGAATACAGGTTCCCTTAGTTTCATCTGGGCTCCCCAAAACTGTAAGAGAGCAAATGGGGCAACCTGGAAGCAGCATATTAACCAAACTATTACCCACAACTCCATTATTCCAAAATAGTGTTCAGAAACAAATTTTCAGGCAACCCATCTCACTTCTCCAATCCCTTCCCAGATTGGGCGGTCTCACTCTCCCATACCTGAGGGGGTCGGTCTGCTGTGGGCAATTCCCAGCCCCACGAGGGGCGCCAGATACTGTTACAGAATCCATACCCTGCCCCTGGGGTCTTTTTTACCATGATTCTTTGTTCACCACTGTGTTACGAACTGTAGCTCTCAATGCCAGATTTTGGTAAAAAGGAATGGAGATATTCAAGTTATACAGGTTTAGGGTAACAGTAAAATGTTGCTGATAAATCCCACAGTCCCTTTAAAATACCCACAAGCACGCACACACACACACAGTCCTGCCTCCCCCTGCCAAACCAGGCCAGTCAGAGGTACCTTAACTCAGGAAAAGAAAATAGAAGTCTGTAGGTCCGCTAGGCTCCTCTTCTTAATCCAAAACCGCATCCTCGTGGTGTGCCGGGAAATCCTTCTGCATCCTTTCAAACTGCTAAGAGAGAGCTCTGCATGGCAGCTGCATTCTGCTTTCCTGCTTCCTAAGCCGTGTGGTCAAGGGAGCCCCCTCTCTTCCCCAAAACCACGCGGTTAAGCTCCAGCACGGTTGCCGCGCCTAGGTTTAAATCTCTGTGCAGATCCTCCGCTGTAATCCCATTTCCGACTCCTCCCACAATCGGCTACACCTGCCAGTAGTCTGGTTTCTTCTGCCTTTTTCAGCTGCCATTGTTAGTCCTGGCAAGCATGGCCCCAAGAGGCAGAAGCTGCCTACAAGTCGCTCTCGCAGGCTCAAGAAGCCACCCCCCTCAATATCACATCAAGGGTTCACACCCATCTCCCTGGCTCCCTGTGCTCCCTGGAGCAGGTGTTTTTTGTTTTAAGTATATTTTATTGACTATGCTATTACAATTGTTCCATTTTTTACTCCCCATTATCTACCCTCTGCCCTGCACCCTCCCACCCCCCAGCATTCCCCTCCCTCTTCGTTCATGTCCATGTGTTGTGCCTATAAGTTCTTTGGCTTCTCTATTTCCAATACTAATCTTAACCTCCCCCTATTTTATGCCTACCAATTATGCTACTTATTCCCTGTACATTTCCCCCCCATTCTCTCCCTCCCCCTCCCCACTGATAACCTTCCACGTGATCTCCGTTTCTGTGATTCTTTTCCTGTTCTTCTTGTTTGCTTCGTTTTTGTCTTTGGTTCAGTTGTTCATAGTCACGAATTTGTTGTCATTTTACTCTTCATAGTTTTTGATCTTCTATTTCTTAGATAAGTCCCTTTAACATTCATATAATAAGGCCTCGGTGATGATGAACTCCTTAAACTTGACCTTACCTGGGAAGCACTTTATCTGCCCTTCCATTCTAAATGAAAGCTTTGCTGGATAGAGTCATCTTGTATATAGGTCCTTGCCTTTCATGACTTGGAATAGTTCTCTCCAGCCCCTTCTTGCCTGAAAGGTTTCTTTTGAGAAATCAGCTGACAGTCTTATGGGAACTCCTTTGTAGATAACTGTCTCCTTTTCTCTTGCTGCTTTTAAGATTCTCTTTTTATCTTTACTCTTGGGTATTTAATTATGATGTGTCTTGGTGTGACCCTCCTTGGGTGCAACTTCTTTGGGACTCTCTCAGCTTCCTGGACTTCCTGGAAGTCTATTTCCTTTTCCAGATTGGGGAAGTTCTCCTTCAGTATTTGTTCAAATAAGTTTTCAATTTCTTGCTCTTCCTCTTATCCTTTTGGCACCCCTATGATTCAAATGTTGGAACATTTAAAGTTGTCCCAGAGGTTCCTAAGCCTCTCATTTTTTTGAATTTTTGTTTCTTCATTCTGCTCCAGTTAAACGCTTTTTTCTTCCTTGTGTTCCAAATTGTTGATTTGAGCCCCAGTTTCTTTCCCTTCACTGTTGATTCCCTGTGTATTTTCCTTTATTTCACTTTGTATGGCCTTCATTTCTTCCTTCATTATGTGACCGAACTCAGTCATTTCTGTGAGCATTCTGATTACCAGTGTTTTGAACTCTGCATCTGATAGGTTATCTATCTCCTCATTGCTTAGCTCTTTTTTCTAGAGTTTTGGTCTGTTCTTTAATTTGGGCCGTATTTCTTTGTCTTGGTGCACCTGTTATGTTGTAATGGGCAGAGCCTTAGGTATTCACCAGGGCAGGGCAACCCTCTTTGCGGCGTTGTGGCGCCATCTGTGGGGGAGGAGTCAGAGAGGGAACAATGCTGCTTGCTTGCTCAGCTCTAGCCTCACTTTCCAACCAACTCTCCTGTGAGACTGAGAGTTTCTCCTGCCTTCACAGCCCCCACAGGATTCTACATCCAGAGGGTTTGAGTCTTTAGTTTCCCAGTCAGCCAGCCCCCACCTCCCCTGCATAGTCTGAGGCCTTACCGCTGGTCTTCTCTGCCCGGCTGACCATCTCCACCCCTCCTGCCATTCTGGATGAATGTTTCTTTAACTTTTTGGTTGTCAGAGTTCCATGCAGTTCAACTTTCTGGCAGTTTCGGTTGTTTATTGTTTTTAAATTGGTTGTTATCCTTCTTTTGGTTGTGCAGGGAAATGAACCATTTCCACCTATGCCTCCATCTTGTCTGGAACTCAGGCACAGGTTTTAATATTATTAAGATACTGGCCAAGTTACCCACCCCATTACAGTCAGATTTCTATAAAATTCGATATTCTGGCAGTTCTGGTTGTTTTTTGTTTTTAAATTTGTTGTTGTCCTTCTCTTGGTTGTGTGAGGAAGCAAAGCATATCTACCAATGCTTCCATCTTGGTCATAAGTTGCACTGCTAAAATCATATTTTTTTACTATAGCCATCTCAGTGGGAAGGAGTGGTCTCTCATGGTGGTTTTGATTGCCATTTCCCTACTGATGGATGATGTGGAGGATCTTCTCATGTGCCTAGGATCTTTTGTACCCATTTGGTCTGTCTCAGTCAGGAACTGGAGGAACTACAGAGATAAAATGCATCTCTAAATTTCTCAGTGTGTTGTCTCTCCCCCTTCTTGTCCCTCTGTCTTATAGACCTTGCCCATGGAGTCATAGAACCCTGGAGTACAGAGACCGCCTCCCCCAGCATCATGTTCTGTGTCTTGTAATTAAGCTAATTCCTACAAAGCCAAGTCCTTTCCCAGGCTCTCAGTTTGGAAAACTTGGGAACTTGTCTATAGTTTGATGACACTCCTCCATAAATGGGCCTCTAGGATGGAGTGATGAGACAGCCTAAAAGCTATCCTGACCTCCCAGAGGCTCTACAAGCCAGACAGTGAGATGCTCTATCGAGCTGTGATGGATCCCTTGTCTGTAGAAACTCGAGTTCCCTCACAACTGAAGGCACAGGGTAAGCGCTCACCCACACCGCACATGAGAAAGTCTCTGTTCAGAATCATCTCTCCCTGCCCCTTGGTAAACCTGCTTTGCAGCCCTTCCACCTTCTGGAATGCAGGTCAGACTCACCCGCAGCATTCAGGCAGTTCTGGCCCCAGAATGACGCATGTCAATGCTTGAGAGACGTCATTTCTAATCAGGCCTCTCAGGCCTCAGCCATAGGGGATGCAGACTCTCCACCCGCCGTCACCCATTTCCCATCTCTTTCTCTCCCTCCACTGTGGCCCCTGTCCCTACCCCCTCTCAGGCTGGACCTCAGTCTTCCTAAGGCTTTTCAGGGAGCCCTGAGGATCTCACATTCAGCAAGAAAAATGCAACCCCAGTCTTAAGTGGACTACACGCTCCAGTTTGGGGAGGGGATCACATGAGACCATGAAGGAAGGGCCATCTGTTCAGGCCTGCTTCCTCATTGCCACCAACTGTTCCCACATTCGACAGTTGCCATTTGGCAGCTGACAGTACCAAATGACTGTGTGTGGGGGTGGGGAGCCTCCTTTTCACACCAACACCACTGCCCCCCATTTCCAGCCAGAGTTGAGTCCTGTTAAACCTGAGTAATTTTTAATATCTACCTACTGGAAACTAGAAAGACTTTTGCCCTTTCAAACATTAAAATACCATTCCAAACTCTCTAGAAAACAGAACTGTTAAAAACTAACAAGAAAATGCTATTTCATAATGTTTTTATTACCAAAAAATAGCAATAATGTGTTAACATTTAATGACAGAGATTTAAACAAAATCTACCCTAAAGAAATCATGCCCTGGCTGGTATGGCTCAGTGGATTGAGTGCCGGCCTGCGAACTAAATAGTCACCAGTTCGATTCCCAGTCAGGGCACATGCCTGGGTTGCAGGCCAGGTCCCCAACAGGGGCACACGAGAGGCAACCACACACTGATGTTTCTCTCCCTCTCTTTCCCCCTCCCTTCCCCTCTCTAAAATAAATAAATAAAATCTTTAAAAAATAAAAAGAAATCAGGATGATCATCATAATAAAGGTGAAAACTAATTAACTAGGACATAAAAAATGGAAAAAACAGATAAGTAAATCCAAGAGCTGTTTCTTTTGGGAAACAAAAAGCAAAGGAAAAAATCTCTGGCAAATCTAGTTATTAAAAAAAATAAGGCAACACAAAATAATTACACTTATCCTGAGTTTAAAAAGGATTTAATTTTGACATGAAGATTTGGAAATCATTAACAAAGATCATAAACTGTTGTGTGCTAATGAATATGAAAATCTTAGTGAAATTCATAATTCTTGCCTCTGCCAAGCTCCCCACCACGTGAGGCGTCCGCTCATACCCACAAAGCTTCAGTGGCCCTGAGGCAGGAAATTTTGCTCAGAACAAGGACATTGACCTACACTTCAGGCTTGGCAGAGCTGTCTGATCCCTTTCTCTACCTAAAAATGCAAAAAGTTCAGGCTAGCCTGCAAACCGCCAGGCACAATGTTTCATTCCTTTCAAGAAGTGTTGACCTTGTCTCTATTCAAGCTAAACCGCAGCCCCACTTTTAGCCCTGTAAGAAAGTCTAAGTGAAAAAAAAGTAGCATGGAGAATGTGGAGACAGGAGCACACAGAGCCCTGTGATTAACCTGGAAAATAGTGAACTGAAGGTTTGTTATAGGGGAGGTGAAGTGGTGGGGGGTGGAGGGAGGGAGGATGGGATGAGTGGGGAGAAGATAATAAATGTTCCATGGGAAAAGCTAAATAACTTTGCACCAGACTAATCTGTTGGTTTTGTTTTTTTTTGGTCTATTCCCAACTTTTCTAAGTTTTGGTTGTATAACTTCTGATTTCTCTTTTTTGAAAATTAGAGATAATCACCACTTATCTTACAGAATTATTAGGAGAAAATAAGGCAATATATGTGGGAGTGCTTTTGCAAAGCGCAAAACCTGATACCATGGTAGTGCAGGGATGGGGTCTCACACCTACTTGGGATGGGATAGGACAATACATGACACTCAGCTTTCAAACGACACAGTCTTCTCTCATCTGTCACGGTCCTCCTTTGTCTATTCAGACACACCTGAAGCTGCCTTGGGCTGCTCTGAGTTGAACCCCCATCGTAAGTCAGAAGGTCCAGTTGTTCCAGCCAAGTCGGGTGGATTCCAGTGCCCAGCAATCCCACAGGGCTGTAAATAAAGGCAACACGAGAGACCCTGTCTACTCCCCTTGGGTACCCAGATTTCTTGATCACCAAGACTCTTGGGCAAGAGCTTGGGTGGGGGTATAGATCTGGAGAACTGACCTTTAACTAAGAAACAAATATTTGAAAATCGAGTGAGGACTCAGATCCATGTGGGGAAACACAGAGCCCACAAGGCCATCAGGAAGCAGTGCAGCCCAGGTAAGACTGGGGACCTTTCGGTTTGTTTGTAAGTTGGTGAGGAAAACACATTCCTCTGTCTCTCCTGGCAAATACTTAGTAAAGTCAGCATTGGTCACCAGTGCTTTGTGGAATGGGTATTTTTCAGAGAGGAATGAAAAGAAGCCTTGAGTCTGATGTCACGAGGAGCAAGATCAGAGGCTGCGCTTGGAGATGGAAATCCCTGATATAGACGGCAGTGCTAAGGTCATGACAGAGCACATTTCATGTCGCTGACAGAAGAAGGGATCAGTCTACAACTGATGTGGTTAACATTTGGGGAAAACTATAAACTGGCCAACCATGGGGCGGGGGGGAATTGATCCTTACTTTCTACTAAAATGCATTGAGATAAAATACAGATTTAAATGTAAAAAAAAAAACATAGTAGATTCTATAGGTGACTATTCATACAATCTTTGCATTTAAAGAGGCTTTAAAGGCTCAACGCAAAAATCAGAAACCACAGAGAAAAAGATTAGTAAGGCTAAAGGTTACATATAAGTATTCATTTCTGTAAAGTAACAACAATAAAACAGTAACAGAGAATATATAAAAGGCAAATATGAAATTAGGAAAATGCTTGCAAGAAAAATATTTTTCAAACACCGAATTATTTTGAAAATATATAAAGATTTCCTACAATTAAAAATGAAAATTCTAACAGAATAAAATGGATAAAGAACCCAAACAGGCATTTTATAAATGAAGTGATTAATTAATTAAGACCATTAATTTGGGAGGAAAAAAGCTTCAAGTTTAAAACTGTTTAAGAAATGTAAACCAAAACAAGGGAGTATCATTTTGTTTACTAGATTAAATAGATACAAAATAATTCTAATTCCTAATGCTGTTGATCGTGAGGAAACCACTCTCATTAACCAAGGATGAGAATGTAAATTGGCACAAAGTATCTGACAGAAATACTTTGTCCAGAAATGTGACTTTCAGGAACTTATCTATTCAAAGAAGGAGTAGAATTTTTAATAATAGAGAATAATGCTGAACTCCCTAAAACACCAAAAATAAAAAGTAGGTTCAGTAAACAATAGTAGATATATACAATGTTAAAATACATAATACTTATTGTTTTTGAAAAGTGCTCATATTATGTGTCGTAATATATTACAAAATAGTTTATAGGCCACGAGCCTATTTTTATGTTATATTACTATATTATACTATATTTGTACACATACATAAAATCTGAAAGAATTTATGACTTCAAGTTCTTTTGTTTGCAAGAAATTAAGGCTCATGTAAGTCAACTTAATAAAAGAAAAAAGAGAGAGAGAATGAATTTATTGGGAAAACACTAGAATATCTCATGAAATTGAAGGAAGAGTTGTACCTCCTAGGTATGGTTGGATAAAGAATAAGAACAACACCAGGATCTTTCTTAATAAATGGATTCAAGGAATTTCTTCCTCTATAGCTTTGATGGAATAATTCCCACCTAGGCTCTGTGTCTGTGCAGTTTAAATGTAAAATTTTAAAAAGAGAGTTTCTCCTTGGCCCAATGTGGGCCAGGAATGACTGTTTGGATTAATAAACTATGGCCAAGTGGGTAGAGCCAAGTGGTATTGACATTGCAAATGGAGGTCTTTCCCTGTGAATCAGGGGCCGCGGCCAGAAAGAGAGACTCTCTGAGAGCTGGGCAGGTGTTCTAAGAGAGGCCACTGTGAGAGTATACACCAAAATGCGGGAATGCGTATCCTCTGGGGAGCAGATTGTGGATGCCTTTTTGTTTCGGTTTGTATCACTCAAGAATGATTTCGTTCCGAGTGACAGAGATTCCACTCTAACCATCGTAAGTAGAAAAAGTATCGTACCAAAGGCTAATGAGTGCGGTGCCAGCGGGGTGCAGCTGGCCTCAGGAACAGCTGGAAACAGAACCTGGGACACCCTGCCAGGAATAGGGCTCCCTTCCAGTTGTCTCTGATTTTCCCTATGACAGGGAGTGTGGCCACGAAAGGCTCCCCAGCATCATCGCCTCTCCCGGTTTCACGATCCAAAGGAGGCTGCTATTTACCGTCTGGTTCCAAATTTTAAAACCCCAGAGAAAATTGGCTTGGTTGAGTTGACTCAGGCGAGTAGGCAAGAATCTACTGGCTTGTTTCCCATTTTATCCACACTACCTGGCACATGGCACAGCTTCAATAAACCCGTTAAATGGTGGGTGTGAGGGAACTGGAGATGCTAGCAAGGCTTCATGGTTAAGAATGTGACCATTAGAATGAACTGTCTGGTTTGAATCCCAGCTCCACCACTGACTGTCTGGGTGACTACGGGCAAGTTACTTCAACCTTCAACGCCTCAGCTGCCCCATCCATAAAAATGGAGAAAATGCCAACACCTAGTTTATAGGGCTAATTGTGAAAACTAAGTAAAATACACTGATCAATGAGCAAAAATACAGTGCCTAATGATCATTGGCTAATATTATTGTCATCTTCTTCAACCATACTGCAGTGTGGTTTCAAACTCACTTTCACTGTCTTTGCAGTTAGAAGTGACTTCTTCCTAATGAGAGAGTCAGTTTCATATTTCAAAATCCCTGCCAGTTAATCCATCCATTTCTCCAGTGAACAGGGCAAGGACATATTCTCAATCTTACTGCGATGGGGAGAGATAACTACGGACCCCCTCTTTGCTGGGACCCACGTCCTAGCAGAGCCTGCGCTCTAAGAAGAGTTTGTAGGTTGCCCGGGAACGTCACCAGGAATGCTCCGGCAGGCTTCCAGGCACCATTCTCTGGGAGAAGGTGCCGGCTATGTTCAGGGAGCACAGGCCCAGTCCTGCAAATCTGGGACGTCATGGGGACAGCCCAGGCATGCTCGCTTATGGCTGTGACCTCACCCACATGCGGGGAGACCCAGAAGGATTTGGCTTCTCTCTCTAAGTATCGAGGTTGAAACAAATTTCTTCGTCTCTGGATTTCTAAGTGTCAGCTAAGGGACTGAAAAACACATCTTGCACCTGGGAGAATGTGTGAGTTTGAAAGCAATAGCTTTTTATGTGGTCTTTCTAATTTCTCTTTCTACAAGGATGGACTACAGCTTTGGGGCCAACCCCATGCTCCAGATAGGTGTGGCTTTGAAGGTGTCAAGTGGAACCCAGAATAAGAAGAAATTTTGCTTGCTTTCTATTAGTGGAATAAACTTTAATGTTTTATATAAAGCTCCTAATTTTTATAACAGCTTCAAATATATTGGGCACATTATATTTTCCGAAGATGGCTGCCGCAGTGTCTATCCCAACCCACGTGCTCTGATTGTACAAATGTGCAAATAACAAGTTTCAGTCAAAAGCTGCTGACTGCATCCCAGTAACTATTGACCTTTCAGTTATGACCCAACATTCGCACTATTACACTTAAAGTCACGGTACACCTTATTCTAGAGCGCCATGGGGTTGAAAGCACAGTTGCATTTCCCGGGTTTGACTCTTGTTTTACCACTAACTGTAGCACCTCGGATTAGTGACTTAACCATTCTAGCCCTCTGTCTCTTTCTTTGTAAAGTGGGGATAATAATAGCTCCTAATTCACAGAGTTGCTGCTAATGAATTAATACCTATAACATTATAATTCTAAAAACATCATATGCTTACTATATGCTAGCTGGTGTTATTATTCTAGGTGTTCTTCTTCAAGTGGCTGATAACAGAAGGAAGGAAAGAAGAAACTGGGAAATAATATAATCCAAGTACCAACCTGACTTTCTTTATTCATGTTAATAAGCGAAGGCGAGGAACCATCCGCTGACGCACTCTCCTGCTGTCCGTTCTGCTGTACACTTTTCGGCCAGCCATGTCCTAACACCTTGTAGCAGGACTGAGGGACCTGGAGGGACCTGGTCTGGTCCCCATACTTTCTGGAAGCTGAGGTTTGGAAGTTGATATGTATGTGTGGAGAGGAGAGATGGAGACATTGCAGAGAAAGCTCAAGCAAAGGAGAGAAAGGGCCCAATTCAGGATATTAGTTGCCCCACGGACAAGCCATATATGTTATCATTTCCCCAAGGTCCGGGCCCCTCTAACCTCAGTCCTGACTCAGGACGGACAGCAACACTCGGGAAGCACCTATAAAGTAACGGGTGCCGGGGACGCACGGGCTGAGGGTGGTGGGCCAGGACTGAGCTGTGGAAGAGAAGAGGGAAAAGGCAGAATGTCGTTCAGGGTCCTTCAACCTTCCTGCCTCCTCCCCTGCTCCTAGTTTCTGACTGAGTCCTATATTCTTTTCTTTAAAGTATATTTTATTGATTTTGTTACTCTAGTTGTCCCAATAGTTCCCCTTTTGCCCCCCTCCATGCAGCACCCCCCACTACCTCAGGTCACCCCCACACCATTGTTCATGTCCATGGGTCGTGTGTGTCAGTTCTTTGGCTACTCCATTTCCTATACGGTACTTACATCCCCATGGCTATTCTGTAACTACCAATTTGTTCTTCTTAATCCCCTCACCTCTTCACCCATTCCCCCACCCCCACTCCCATCTACAACTATCAAAATGCTTTCCATATCCATGATTCTGTCTCTGTTCTTCTTGTTTGCTTAATTCGTTTTTTAGATTCAGTTGTTGATAGATTTGTATTTATTGTCATTTTATTGTTCATAGTTGTGATCTTTTTTTAACTTGGTATTTATTTTTTTGAACATTTTTTTATTGTTGTTCAAGTACAGTTTTCTGCCTTTCCCCAGCCTCCCTCCCACCCCAGCCCTCCCCACCTGCCTCCCCTGTTTCCACTCCGCCCCTTGTTATTGTCCATGTGTCCTTTGTAATTGTTCTTATAAATTCTTCACCCGTCTCCCCCATTACCCCCTCCCCTCTCCCCTCTGGTCACTGTCAACCTGTTTTCAATTTCAGTGTCTTTTTCTTAAATAAGCCCCTTTAACATTTCATGTAATAATGGTTTGGTGATGGTGAATTCCTTTAGTTTTTTTCTTGTTTGCGAAGCTCTTTATCTTAATGACATGCCACATGTACACCGCCCCCCACTCTGAGCGCCCCAGCACATGAAGACGGTCTGATGGTCAAATGCTTAGTCTGGATTTAATGCTAAAAATGAAACACTTGGGGGTTTGGGGGCATGAGTGGAGGCGGGGAAGCAAAAGAACTATAATTTCTTGAGTGCCTACTAAAAGTCAGGAAAAGAGCTGGGTCCTTTTACATGACCTCGGGTAGCCCTCAGCCATGACTCTGAATTCACTATTTTTACTTATTTCCACGTAAAACAGGTAAATGAAGTTCAGTATTAGAACTGGAATTTGAATCCAGTGCTGGTTTCAAGGCTCATGATTTTGAGTACAGGACACAGACTGCTATGGTGAAAAATACAAATGTCGATCTCCATGATTCCAATCACTCCCCTAGCAGAAAAAGGAGGGAATTTGGGACAGTGGATGCCAAGGCAGGACTTGAGGTTTACAATAACAGGATATGCAGAGTGCAACAGTGTTCTCTGATTGCCTACTGTCCGTCAGCTGCTCTCATCTTGCCTGTTTACAACTCAGGAAACAAGTGAGGTTGAGGGGATGTGGGGAAAATTGACAAACAAGCGAACTCTACGAGTTTCACTCAACAGTATGCTCCTCTCACATTCTGTTATCAGCAGGATAGTGAAAATGTCAAGGTTGCGGCCAAGAGCGGTGTGCCAACCGCATCTCCGGGGCCCCAGGAGACTGCCTGCCTGCCCACGAAGAGAAGTACAGTCACAGATGATGGCTCAGCAACGCGAGCAGAGCCTGAGGCCCCAGCAGCTCCTGCCCCCAGCTGACCCCTGTGTTTCTCATTCAAGGGCTCCCGCAGGCTCACAGACTTCAGAGGAAGATGGCCTTGGTTCCCATGTGTCCCCTCGGAGACTCCTGGTGAGAAGTAGGTCCTTGAAGACAGCCGTAAAGGATCAGCACAGGGCAGTGTTCACTCACTTTACTTCTCAGGGTGATTTGAGACTTCTCCAGACAGTGACAGGGTCCTGCCCGGTCAAGACCTTCAATAATCCAAATCAGTCTCTTTTCCCAGCCTCAGCTCAGGCTACCAGAATGTTCCACCAAAGCACCTGAGATGACTTCAGCATAATCACAGAAACATAAATTTGAAAGGAAAAACTAAGTGTATCATTCAACTTTAAACCTGTATTCTAACGTCACACCACACACCTATAGCGCGCTATTACTTAAAAATGGTTAGAAGTCCTCTAGTATCTCGTTATCTGTCTATCTTGTGGAATAATAGCACACTCTGTACACTATCTTAGGGGACGTTGTGGTTTTCCATCACTTTAGTGTGAGGAGTCCTTTCCAGTTTAAAGTGCCTTATTTTCTTGTCACAACCGACCTTGGACACATTGCATCATTGGTCTCGGTGGCTAGGTTCAGTAGGCATGGTTCCTCTTTGGGGGTAAACCCCGGATGCATATCTTTTCCTACTATTGGTGACATTTAGTATATTCACAATGCTTTGAAACCATAGCCACTGTCTACTTGCAGAATGTTTTTATCACCCCAAAAGGAAACCTGATACCCATTAAGCAGTCACCCGCTCTTCTCCTTTCCCCCCATACTCTGGCAGCCACTAATCTGCTGCCTGTAACCATGGATTTGCCAGTTCTGGATATTGTACACAAATGGAATCATACAGATAATGTATTGTTAAGAGCTCAGGCTTACCCATCCGAGTGAGAGGTCCTGGCCTGTGAGGCCCCAGGCCAGCCAAGGCTCCCCTGGCTCACTGTCCCCATCACAGCCCAGCCCACCTTGACCAACTCCAATGAGTGACTTCCTCAGATGATGAAAAATATTTGATTAGGCTGCTTCTTTAGTGATTCCATGAGTTGAAATCCCCATTTCCTTCTTCCTTAGGCTATCCTGACCCAACCTGGCCTCACACAGCAAAGCCAACAGCTCCGATACGGTGGTGGGACCCTTCTGCTATAAGGGTTACGCTCTTTGACGGTATTTACTGCCAAAGAAGTAAATGCAACTTCTTGAGAAATGCGTATAGGGTGGGAAGAGGGTCTAGGACAGAAGTGGGAGGAACTCCAGCAGAAGAGACTGGACAGAGGCATCACTGAGAAAAGAGACTAAGAAAGAGTGTTTAAAGACAGGACAGAAAAACCCAGGGCTGCGAGATGTCACAAAGGCTAAAGGAGCACGTGCTTCCAGCAGCCCTAGTGCCCCTCAGCAGATGAGTGGATA
Organism: Micronycteris hirsuta; assembly: GCA_004026765.1. Taxonomy (NCBI): domain Eukaryota; kingdom Metazoa; phylum Chordata; class Mammalia; order Chiroptera; family Phyllostomidae; genus Micronycteris; species Micronycteris hirsuta. The sequence goes on along the minus strand of PVJI01006654.1, from coordinate 67,388 downwards.
ACACAACTGTGGGACATTTACACAATGGAATACTACTTGGCTATAAAAAAAATAAAAAACTTTTCCCTTTGTGGCAGCATGGCTAGACCTGGAGAACATTATACTAAGTGAAATAAGCCAGTCAGAGAAAGACAAATACCATATGATCTCCCTTGTATGTGGAATCTAATGAACAAAGTGAACTAACAAGGAAAATGGAGACAGACTCATAGATGGAGAACAGACGACAGCTGGGGGAGGGGAGAGGGAGGGGGAGGATGAGGTGGAGGGATTAGCAAAAAGGAAAAAGGACTCATGGACATGGACAACAGTGTGGTGATTGCTGGGGGAGGGGAGGTTAAGAGGACTAAATGGTAATGGTAAAAAAAAATACAGTAAAAATTAGGCAAACAAACAAAAAAATCATGTTTCCTAAAGAAGAGGAGCCAACAGACATCAATAAGCGAATGTCTAAAGAAGCAGATGTCACAAGAGCGATTCTGGTAGTGAGACTCCCGAGCTAGAAATCTGATCGCTGTGGGTTATGGGTGAAATGGAGGTGAAGGGGTGGAGACAGCTAGGGTAATTCATACTGTCAAGAAGTTTGGCTGTAGAGGAGAGAAGATAAAGTGTTTGCCTCTGGAAAGGAGCATGGGGCCTGAGGAGGGTCGTTCAGGGTGGTTTGTTTTCTTACTGTTGATAGGGAGTCTTCCGTGGAGCAGAGATTTAAGCTACAGGACAGAAGCTAACCACATACTGTGGTGTCTCAGAAGGCAGAGGATGGAGCCAGGATGAGGATCCTCTGAGAGTGGACCTGACCCAGCGTGAGAGTCTGGGGAGAAACCACCAGGCACACCGTCTGTCAAAGCTATTTGGAAGCACAGAGAGCCCTGGCAGGGACAGCAGGGAAGGAGAAAATGGCAGGTGGAAGGTTCCTCCCCACCTGGCCCGTCCTTGTCCTCATGTCAAAACGACTTCCCATATGTGGTCTTACACGAGAAATTGGTGCAGAGCCCGGCCAGCTCCTGTCAGCAGACGCCCCTCAGGGACTCCCTTGCAGCTGTCCTAGAGGTCTGCAGACAAAGGCTCTATTTGAGAGCTATGTAAAGGGACAGTCACGAGTAGAAAAGACGGACTAGAGCAAGAATCAGGAAAAAGGACTCCCTACTCCCAAACTGTGATTCCTGCCCCTCCAAACAGGGCGACATCCCTCGGAAGGAGCAGGCTCGGAGAGGGGGGCCGACTGAGCAGCCAAAGGAAGTAACCAAAGAAAGTGCACAGAGTGCGTTTCGCAGGAAGAACGAACAGTATCTCGGTTGTTTCAAAGGAATCTGGAGGGTTTGGGATGATTCACCCTGTCTCTGCAGGATGTACTTACTAAGATTTGTCTGGTTTCTCCAGGACAGTTGACTCCATTTCCAATAAGATTGCACAAAAGCCAAGGCCAAACCACAACAAAGAGGAAATTGTCACATCTCCTTTTGCAAAATCACGTTATCAGCCACGGCACTGGTGACAAGGTCTCCGAGGCCAGAAAGGGGTGCGTGGGAGGCGGGCTGGTCATCTGCCTGCAGCACCAGCTGAAGCCTTCATGAGTTCTGCCCAGGCCCCTCTGCTGGAAGCCCCTCTGGGTCTCCACTCACCCTGGCATTTACAGTCCAGCCTGATTTGATCCAGACTCTCCCCTCCTCTCCTCTTGGGGGTTCCCACCACAGCCCTGGTCATGCAACTATGATGTGATTATGAGGACCGAGGTGTGGATCAAGGCAATGCTACTAGTTCTCAGGACTAGTCACTACCCTTAGAAGAATGAGAAAATGTGGAAACAAAGTGCTTGTTTCCAAAGCCAGAGCCTTATCTCGCCCCAAGTGTGATTGCCACGGACGTGAGTTTCAGAGATTTGTGTACCTCCCGTGCTTGAGGCTCTAAGTTGGACTGCGAACGGTACTAAAGCAACTTATTCCTAAAAAATCACTATCTTGTTTAATCCTCACATTTCTGGGGCACAGAGAGTATTATCGGAACTTTTCAGATGATGACGCTGAGGCCCAAAAATGTCACTATGTCCAGAGAGGAGTTGAAATTGGAACCTGGGTCAAGTTGGTTCTTGTCCAATATGACTTAGCTGCCTGCACTCAAAAAACTCACAAAAATAGCCCGGCTGGTGTGGCTAAGTGGATTGAGTGCGGGCTGGGAACCAGAGGGTCCCGGTTCGATTCCCAGTCGGGGCACATGCCTGGGTTGCAGGCCAGGTCCCCATGAGGGCCATGTGAGAGGCAACCATACATTGCTGTTTCTCTCCCTCTCTTTCTCCCTCCCTTCTCCTCTATCTGAAAATAAATAAAATCTTTAAAAAAAAAAAAACTCACAAAAATATACACAAATTACCATTATGTGATCATGTATATTAGAGTCCAGTGGGGCTTTAGAGAATGGAGAAATCACATCTAAGCTTTTTAAATTGGGGAGAAGCGGTTCAACTGGCTGAGAAAAACCAGTCAGGATATTTGAAAAACAAGTTTGTTCTGAAAAATCTCGTGAGGTGGGCTTGCAAGTTGAAAAAACAAAGGCAGACAGACGTCCAAGGGTGGAAAGGAGGGCGAACATTTAAGTTGGGACCTAACGGTAGGGTTTGGTTACCTGCGATTGGAGGAGACTGATGGGTATTGCTCCCAAAACAGGCTCAGTAAAACAAGGGCCACGGCTTTACCAGGCAGAAGCTTTACCAGGCAGGCCTCTGAGGTAAAGTATGATAGTAATGAATTCGTACGTGCAGGAAAAGGGCACACTGCTTTCTTTAGTTTACATAAAATAAGGTATGTGTGACCTGAGCCCCCGTTCCACTCAGCTGGCGGGAAATTTCATTTCAGAGATTGAGACGTTCTCTTTCCATCTTCCACCCCAGTCTCCACTGCTAGCGTTAGTGCTCAGGAGTCGGGAGGTGAGGCAGAACATTCAGGAGACACCGCTGGTCATTGGTGAGCATCAGGGGCCAGCGGACGTTTTCTGTAAAGGACCAAAGAGCCACTCTTTCGGGCTTTGCAGGCCAGGAGGGTCTCTGTCACGACGACTCAACTCTGCCATTGTTGCTTGCAAGCAGTCACAGATGATAGGCAAACAAATGAGCTTGCTTGTGTTCCAATAAGACCTCATTCATGGGTCCGGAAATTTGAGTTTCATATCATTTTCATGTGTCATAAAGCATTGTTCTCCTTTTGATTGTTTTCCAGCATTTAGAAATCTAAAAACCATTCTTAGCTCACAGGTCACACAAAAACAGATGGCAGGCGGGGTTTGACTTAGGAGCCAACTCCTTATCTACGTGGCTTCTACCATGATGCCTTTTGGCCAAGCCCACATGGATCTTTGAAACTGGGTAACACTGTTGCTCCGTGGAAATCTGTGCTGGAGCTGAGAGCCCCCACACCCAGAGTCCAAGAAAACGTCCCTATACTGAACATGGAACTGTCACCTCTAGAAGACGCGTCATCTTCCTATGGTTCTGTGGAGGATGGGCCACAGAGCCCCATGATTTTGAGAACAGTGGGCATTCGTTCCTTTTCTTGGGGAAAAATCATTGCTCTTTCACTACGAGGCACTCTCTCCCTCAAAGCCACCTTGTAGCTCCCTCCCCTAGCAGTTTGCTCAAATCCATCAGGATAAAAGGGGAAAATCAGGAGGGGAGGGGCCTGCCAACTACCTCTTGTTTAGGCCCTGCAGCAAGGGCCACCACTGGAATGCTGAGTAACCTGTACGGTAAACAAACACAAATATCTCACGAATTATCCTGCCCGGGACCAGAGATTTCTCATCTGGCAGCTAGTTCAGGCCTCAACATTCCAAGCACGGTGGGTATTGTGTTGGGTGTCCTCAGAAAACTCTGAAGGGAAGTCCAGGTTCTGGGGACAAAGAGGGGAAGTACACACTTTAACCCTCCTCAGAACACCAGGCTCTACTTAAGGTGACTCATTGTCTTGGCTTATAAGTGGTTGATTATTTTGCTCAACCACTGGTTCCTACCAGCTGCCCCTCCAGGAAGATTTCCAGCATATCTGTGGTACAAAGAACCTCTACCAGCCAATTGCCATTCTTACACAAGCCTCTTTTACTTCTGCTTTGGGTGAATTGCTTCAGCTCTGGGAAACTGTAGACACAATTACAAGGTTAGGAGGTCAAATGCCACTTCAGCCATGACATTGTCTCCAATCCCTTAGCCCAAAGAGGCTTTTTCCATCTGACTTCAAAGCTCACACTCAACAATGCGTTTTTCACGTCATCGTACCCTTGGCCTATGTCGGGCGTCTGTGGTAACAGCACTGGCTTTAAGCGTGGTTCCTGCAGCCACCTGCCACCCAGCAGGATGGCCAGGCTCAGTGGAAGAGAATGTTCTCTACGCAAGGAAATTTGAGATCAGAAAAGTCATCCTCGGAGGGCAGGGATTGGGCAGACACCCGAGCCTCTGAAATGCAGTTGTGCTGGGAAATCGCTCTTGCGGATTTCACCGGAGGCAGGTGTCTACTGCCCAGACTTGAATGTTATTCTCTCAAGTGGAAAATAGAAACCATCATCCAGGCTGATTTCTTGCTCCTCCCCTGTGCATCCACCAACCTGTGACAACACATCATTTCTTATGCCCACGCGTACATAGGAAAGACTCAACAAAGCTTTGCTATATGGATAAATGAAATGTGCTCTCAGGAATGCAACTGATATTTGTCAAAGTTTTGCCACAGCTCTAGAGAAAATATATATGTATTCCTAATACTTGCCTAAGGACACATTATTGATTTTTGAGGGAGCGAAGGGAGGAGAGAGAGAAAGTCAGACAGACAGACAGAAACACCGATATGAGGGAGAAACATCAATCAATTGCCTCCTGTACACATCCCCACTGGGAGTTGAACCCACAACCTTTGGTGTATAGGACAATGCTTCAAACAACTGAGCCACCTACCAGGGTGAGAAAATATATTTTATAAAACAGTTATCATTTCACAGAGCTGTCTGAAATCCCCTGACTTTACTTTTTTTTTTAACTTGACAAAATTATTCTTAAATTCAAGATGGCTGCCACACATCTGCTTTCCAGATAGGAAGAGGGGAAGAGCGAGGCCACAACCCCCATTACACTTTTTGTCAGCAAAGTAAAAGCTTTCCCAGAAACCCCCCTAGTCAATCTCACTTCCCCCCGATTGACCAGAACTGTATCCTCTGTCCTCCCAGGGCAGCAAAGGAAGTTGGAAACTTGCATGTTCATCTCCTTCAGCCTCTGAGGAAGAGGAGGAGGAGGATTTGGATGGCTATAGAAGGAGTCAGGCTGAAATTCTGCTGCAAATAGCTACACAGTTTTGAAAAACAAAAGCACTGATGGGGAAAGCTAGATCTATTTTCTGCTCAAATATATTACAAAACCACAAGAATAAAATCAGATGGATACACACAAGATTTGAAAGAGACTCACAGAAGAATTAGCCTAGAAACAGACCCTAGGATATCTAACAACTCAATATATGTGTTTGTTTGTTTGTTTTTAATTAAAAAGTTTGCTGACCTCTGGGCTTGATGATGAAATACTCCAGCCACTTGGCAAACTGGTGAGACTGAATCAGCCACAACCCTTGTTGGAGGGAAAATTAACCTAGAAAAGGAGAAATCACTGTCTACCAAATTGATAGATCACATCCCCTTGAAGCTGGCAAAGTGCAAGCAAAAAGTGCCTGCAGTAGCACCTAGGTGTGATTGAAGTTGCACTTTGAAGACCCTGGGAGCTATGACTTTTACCTCTCCCGGAACAAGGCAGTTTTCCAAGGAGACTGAAGTGGGAGCTGAGAATGGTGGGATCTGCGGGGAGGGCTGTACACAGAAGGGATTGGGAAGAGCAATTCTTTAAGGGGAAGAGGGCTCTGCGTGCACATCTTCTTCTGGAGCTGGTAAGGACTTGCCCCTTACGTTGTACAGGAGGAATGAGTCAAACTGAAGAAAGTCCCAGTTTCTGCTCTTTGATAGTGAATGTACTCCTTATTAATAGCCCTTTGATTGTCCCATGATGGGCCAGCATGTGTTTGGTCTGTGGAGAACTGTGAGCAGAAAGTCCTAGGGGAGGAGAGGCCAGTCACTGCTGGGCTACTTGGTCGAGCTCTGGCAGATCTTGAAAGTGCGTCAGTCCCCTTTCCTGGATGATGGTGACGGTAAAAACAATCGCAGCTAACATGTAAGAGCACTCAGCATGTGCCGGGGGTTACGGATTTAATTCTCAAACATAACTTAACCCTCAAAACCATCCTTTAGAATTCTGCCATTGCCACCCTCCCTTTTCTCCAGATGTATTAGCTAAGGTGTGCAATCAACCATTTAAGGCCATCTAGCTCATATGTGATAGAGTCAGGACGCAAATGTTGGTGCCGAGACCCCAGAGCTGTACCCCTCACCTTGTCCCGCTTCCTTCGGCAGAGCCACAGCTGTACCAGACAGCCTGCTAGCAGTGAGAGACCCGAGACTGACAGCAACAGCCACGGTCCTTCCCGAGTGAGCCAGGAACCATGAGGCTAAATATCCTAATTCCCTGCCCTGGGGCTCTTGGGCAGTGGTTTCCAAACTCGGCTGCACATTAGAATTTCCTAAGGAGACTTTTTTTTTTTTTTTAAACTCTCAATGCCCAGGTGGCCCTCCATACCAATTAAATCGAAGTCACATGAGACCTGAGCACCAGTATTTTTTTAAAGCTTCCCAGATGGTTCCAATGTGCAGCAGAGATTACAAACCACTGGTCTGGGGCTTCTGAATCAGATGACAATGCCATGCCGTCTTCTGAGATGGACCTGTAAGCCTTGGCCACACCAAGTGTGAAGAAATATTAGAGACAGCTGACCAAGACTCCACGCGATGGAGAATATTCCCTGTAAGCTGATGTACTTAGGATATCCTTCGAAGAAAATTCTATTGATACCTGGATTGGGGCTATTTCCCAAGGTGTTTCTAACGTGGGCAAGAATCAGAAAGGCACAAGAGTGTCGCATAATGGGGTGCTTTGGTCACTAAGCAGGGGAAAAAATGTTTATCACAGGAAATGAAAGAGAAGTTACTTCTCATATAGAGTTCAATATGAGAATTTAATTACTAAAATCAAGAAAGGAGTCATTCACTTAATAGTTTCCTAGGAGGTAAACTCCTTGAATGTTGTTTGAACCAACCACCAAGAGACACTGTAAAATTAACTGTACCATAGATTGTTTTGACATACAAGCACTTAGCACAAACACATATTCACACTCACCCCAAAGTTTGCAACACTGAAAATCTATCTACCAGGAAACAAAATGAAACACACTGCAATTTGAAAAATAGAACAGTAGGGTGTCAGCCTGACTTTTGAGGAGCAAACAGAAACATGTACAAGTGTTTGATTTTTATTCCCTGGGGTCAGTCGTTTTGTGACCTCTCACCCAGAGAGCAGGAAGTCGAGTTTATCTATCAGCGAGCCACAACTGAGGCCTGCGTAGAAACGTTGACACGGGTGTTTACCCCAGATATGTTTCTGGACTTTCATTTAATCAATATGTCTCTTTCAATGTCTGCATCAATTAATTTACTTAGTGCAGCTTTACGGCAGCGTTTAATATCTGGTAGGGAAAACCTTTTCTTTTTCAAGCCTTCCACAATCATTTATTTTCCCAAATGATGTTTTAAATGATTTGCTCATGGACGTTTCCCGAAGTGAAGCGATCTGGAAGGACTTGTAAGGAAAATGATGGCGGGAGTGAATGTTAACCCCCCACTTTTCACCAACAAAAAATGAGGAATGAAAAAGAACTGAAAATAAGGAAAAGTATTGTAAGAATGCTGTAAAAGCTGTATGCTCTGAAAACTGCATGATACTGAACACTCTGAAGAATGCAGCCAGATATAATGCCATTTGGAACAAACGGAGACAGTCTCATGACTTATCACCAATCTCTAGCTCAGGAGCACAGCGCAGAGTTGCAAGTCAAAGGGGAGGACATTCCAAAGGCTCCCACCAGTGTGAGTTCCGGGGTCACGGCCAAGCAGCTGGAAGAATGAGAAACCCTTCCCCTGGGAGTCCATTGACTCATCACTGATTGCTGAAGGGTGACGTGTGAAGAAATACTGCCTTGCCAAGCACACGAGATCTTCTCTGTCACCATTTCCTGTCACACTGGGGCGATGTCTAAGGCAAAGCCTCTCTCGTATAGAGAATCACGGTTGCCTATTCTGTGAATAGATCACGGGGAAGGCCTTCCCTCCCCTTGCAAAGGTGCTCTGTTTCCTGTGAAATAATGCCAGACCACACAATAACCTGAAGTCCAGGCTCCTCCAGAATCTGCCACTAGGTTGTCTGTCCTAGTCTTTGATGGCATTAGGTCTTCAGGGGTGACTGAAGGGGAGTAACTGCTTTGGAGGCCACTGCAGACCACAAATATCCTGTAACAACTTGTCCGACCACAATGACAGAAATCCCCCAGAATGTACATAACCATGGAACGCGGTCCCTGCGTCAACAGGCACCTGTGGAGGCCAACTCTGACTCCAGTGCTGGGTGGGGTTGCTCAAAATATTGTTGAAATCCTCCTGATTGCCATCAGAGCCTGCGGCACTTTCTTTTGATATTCTGAGTCCACAGCGAAATTCTGCTCATACGGCATTTGATTTTTGGAAACAGGTAAAAGCCCTTTGTCACATGCTCCAGTGTATAAAAGTGCAGCTGGCTAAGTTTCAATGATATATCTTTTATACACACAAATAATGCTTTCACCATACACTGACAAAGACAAAGGGAGCTAATATGACTAATTGATGTTCTTTTGTAGTTCATAAACACATTTCAAAGGCAATCCCCAAAGGGGATCTTCAAGGATTTTTTTTTTTTAATAAAACACTAATAACATCACTGAACTAAATGTTCAGGCTTTCAAAGTAACTACTTAGAAGGAGGAATATAATTAAGATGACTATTTAGTATGCTTTTTGCAAGGGAAGGGGAAGATCTCATTAGAGTCACAATTTGTATAGCAGCTCTTCTTTCTAAATATTATTCTGAAAAGCTTAATAAGCAAACCTTTCCCTCCCTCCCTCCTGTGCCCCTCCAATACCCACCCAGCCCAACGCACCATCAACTCCTTCATTTTGACTTTGGTAACGTCTCCCTCACATTGGACCGTCTTTCTTCTCCAGTCCCTCTACTGCAATCTTCAGTGTCTCTCTTTTTCAGATTTTATGCCTTCGTTCACAACCCATGGCCCCCAGCCCCATACTGGACTTTCCCTCCTAGTCTTCTCCACGTGTCAAAGCCGTACTATCCTCCAGGGTCCGGCTCCAACCCCCCTGAGGAACCTGTGCTGGCCTCCCGCACTCCAGCTGTGGTTGTGCTTGTCACTCTGAATCACCGTGTAGTGCAGAAACCCCATGGCTGAGGTGCTCAGTAAGCTATTTGTTGGGTGTAATGAAGTGAAGGCTGGACTGATTTCTCACTCTGGGAAGTTCAGGGTCCACATGAAAACAGATGACATCAGTTCATTTCCGTCAGGCAAGAGTTCAATTTGCTCATAAGGAATGATACATTAACAACAAATGGGACTGAACTTTACACCTCTGATCTCGTTCCTCTGATAATGTGTTAGGAATCTTCCTGGAGACACTCAAAGTAGAGGGCACACATGAAGTCCTCCTCTGGGTTTAAAAAATATGACTCAGCCCTGGCTGGTGTGGCTCAGTGGATTGAGTGCCAGCCTGCAAACCAAAAAGTAGCTGGTTCAATTCCCAGTCAGGGCACATGCCTGGGTTGTGGGCTGGGTCCCCTATTGGGAGCACGTGAGAGGCAACCACACATTGATGTTTCTCTCTCTCTCTCTCTATCTCCCTCCCTTCCCCTCTCTGTAAAAATAAATTAATTAATTAAAAAAAAATAAAATAAAAACTATGACTCAGAGAGAAATGATCAGTTGGAAGCCATCAATGAGACAAGAATAGCATTAGGCAAGAAAATAAGAAAGCGTTATCTGGGAGTAGAAAAGTTGAAGATGCCCGCTGCATCAGCCAGGAGGAAAATCACCCCTAGCCTTCCCATAACAAAAATTTTAGGTGGCTGTCTGACGTCCACCTGGCTTCTGACTCTGATGTTCCCGTGGAGAATGTGTGTTGCTCCATTTTGCTGGTGCGATAAAGTTCAAATGCAGATAAGACTGTCAGAGAAAAATACCAGCTGACTTGGGCATTGTCGGATCATTTTTGCCCCTTGCAGGAGGGTCTTACGGTTTTTGACGTGTGAGACTTTTATGTAGGAACCCTATTAACTCTTTTCTGGCCACATTTGTGGTAGTAAACAAGTGCCCACATGGTTAGGTGGTTACTCCCACACTTCCCTGATAGCCCATCACCCCCACTAGTTTGAAATCGCCACCAAGGCTTTACTCTTAGTGGGGAGGACCACCAGTAATGCACTTCTTCAAGTGACGGACAGGCTCTAAGGATGGGTTCAAGGGTGGACCCAGAGCCACTCCAAGCCAATTGGACAATGACATCCAGGGAACCAGTAGCTTAAAAAAAAAACAACCGACCAACCTGTGGTGATTCAGTTAAGACTTTTCCTAGAATAATTTTTTTTTTTTTAATGGCATGCTTAGGACTTAGAGTATGTGACAAAGGTATTAAACTTGGAGCATTTCCAAGATACAACATAACTCAGTCTAACTTCAGCTATGATTTCTCTTGCTGTGCACCAAATTCCATCCCTTTGTGTTAGAGATGGTTCAAAAAGATTTTTAAAAAGCGTCCCTCTCACTCTAAGCATTCACTACATTTTATTAAAATAGATGTAAATGACTCTAGTGACCTATCACCAACCTCAGAACTAGACGGGAACTCACTGAGGTCAGAGAATAACGGGGCTTCTCAGTTGAAAACTCAGTCTAGCTGGGCGCCCCCACCTTTGGCCTTGGTTCTCAGGCTCTTGTTTCACTTAGAAAGTGTCTGCTCAACATAGGTTCTTTTTCCTGTTGCTGAGATCCAACCATTTATTTTCCTCTCAGTTTACCAGAATATAGCATGATGTCTGACCAAGCAAACACTTACGCAAAGCAGAAATCATGTAGCAAAAAGGGTAAGTCAGGTCCTGAACCGCGTGGCTCAGTCGCTTGTGCATCACCCCGAAAAGCAAAAGGCCACTGGTTCAGTTCAAGGTCAGGGCACACACCAGGGTTGCAGGCTTCGTCCTCAGTTGGGGGCAGGCAAGAGCAACAGATTGGGGTTTCTCTCCCTCTCTTTCTCCCTCTCTTTCCCTCTCTCTAAAAATACATCAATAAAACCTTTGTGACAACAAAAAAAGTTAAGTCCATTTGACAACTTCATCAGTGTTTACGAAAGCGCAGGCTAAGACCTAGAGGCAGGAGGCACCCTATGTTCTTGGGAAATATCCCCAAGAAAAACATTAAGATTTTGGGGGGAACTTAACCAAATAATTCTTTATGTATAATAAATACATAAGCATGACTACATATATAATAAAAGCTGAGAACACTCTGCGAATTAACAGAAAAAAAAAAAAAACAGGTAGCTTTTACTTGGCATATAAAAACTCTATCATAGGCGGTGTCGAGGGTTGTGAGCTGGCGCTTCCGTGTCTTCCTTGTCCCTTCCCTCCTCTCCGCCTTCTCCTGCCCGCAGCAGACGGGAACCTTAAGATCCGGAAGCTCCAGTGCCATTGCTTCTTGGATAAGCGGTCATGGCGGAGGCTGCAGCTCCCGAAATGACAAGCCAGCCATCAGGGGCCGAAGCTGCAGCCGCAGAGATGGCAGCAGGCTCCCCAACACCTGTCCTCGCAGTCACCACCCCATCTGCGGAGGCGGGGGCCGAAGGAGGCGACAACGACTGGACTAGACAAGTCACCTGCAGGTTTTTCATGCATGGGATTTGTGAAGAAGGAGACAACTGCCGCTATTCGCACGACCTCTCCGACCGTCCTCCCCGGGTGCTGTGCAAGTATTTCCAGCGAGGGTACTGCATTTACCGAGACCGCTGCAGATATGAACACTGCGGACCGCTGAAACAGGAAGCAGCAGCCGCTACTGATCTACATGCAAACTCGTCCCTGGCCGCTGTCTCCAGTCTCTCATCGGTATTTGGACCGACCGCTGAAGCGAATCCGGGCGAGGCTGAGTCGAGACGTTCAGGCTTGGCAGCTGCAGGAGCAGGTTCGGAAGACTGGGTGAATGCGGCCGAGTTTGTTCCTGGGCAGCCCTACCGTGGCCGAGTTGCCCCTTCCTGCGCCGAAGCACCCCTGCAGACCTGGGCGACCAGTGAAGACTCCCAGGAGCGGCCGCTGTGCCTCTACGCAGCGGTCGGAGAGTGCCGCTATGGGGAGAACTGTATGGACCTCCACGGAGACATCTGTGAGCTGTGTGGACTGCAGGCTCTCCATCCCACGGACGCTGCCCAGAGGTCACAACACATCCAGTCTTGCATCGAGACCCACGAGAGGAACATGGAGTTCTCGTTTGCTGTCCAGCGCAGCAAGGACAAGGTGTGCGGGATCTGCAAGGAAGTGGTCTACGAGAAAGCCAACCCCGGCGAGTGCCGCTTCGGGATCCTCTCCAACTGCAACCACGTCTACTGTCTCAAGTGCATCCGCATGTGGAGGAGCGCTGGGGAGTTTGCGAACAAGATCATAAAGTCCTGCCCGGAATGCCGGATCACATCGGACTTTGTCGTTGCAAGTGAGCACTGGGTGGAGGAGAGAGAAGAGAAGCAGAAGCTCATTCAGCAATACAAGGAGGCAATGAACAACAAGGCCTGCAGGTATTTTGATGAGGGGCGTGGGTGCTGCCCGTTTGCAGGGTACTGCTTCTATAAGCATGCGTACCCCGATGGCCGTAGAGAGGAGCCACAGTAGAATGTGGGGACATCAAGCAGACACTGGCCCTGACGAAGGAACCACTTCTGGGAGCTCACTGAGGAAAGAGAGAACAGCAGCCCCTTTGACCACAGTGAAGAGGTTGTCACCTCTGAGCTGGGAGAGACGTTGTTCATGCTTTTGGCTGCAGATGGGGACAATGACTTGATGGGCTCTGAAGACGAGCGGGACTTGTTTCAGGACGAGCTGGAAGACTTCGATGACTCAGATCTAGAGCAGCTGTGCGTGCTGTGTGGCTTGGCGGGCAGCGCCTCACACAGGCTGTCCCTGAAGCAGCCCGCAGCGTGTGTGTCTCTCTCCCAGGCCGCCTGGCCGCTCCGGGTGCTGTTGTAACGACTTTTATGCAGGGCCTGTCTTCTTGATCCCTCACCTTTTGCAAAGGGTATGTTGTTTCCTCTGGTTAAAAAAATTACAGAAATAAACTTCAGTTAGTTTTTTCATAGCATGAATTTAATGGTTAGATAGTACATGTAGGTTTGTTGGATCGTCTGTTTTCAACCTGATTCACGCAGGGTATTGTTTATGGACTTTCCCGCACTCATTTTGAGGACTCGGGGTTCAGGTCACACCGTTGGCCCTGCTTTGCCGTCCAAGGATAGGCGTGCTGGATAAAGGATCTGGACTGTGGCGAGTGCAGACTTAAAAGTTTTCTGCTGAAATGTGCTCATGTTTTTATGCCTGTTCCCTACCCTGCAGCCCCCACCCCCATGCGCTTGTTTTGTGCTGTTTTAGGTCTTTTGTTTAATTGCACACCGTTAGCAAATGACTAGGTAACCGTAAAGAATTATTTAATCTAATTGGTTAAATTAAATTAACTCAAAAAACCTGGTTAATTTAATTTAAAATGAATTAACAGAATTCTTAAGGAAAAAACATTTTTGTTTAAAAAATACTTTGATAGTTCTGGCTGGGTAGATCAGTGGGTTAGGGCATCAGCTGATATGCAGGGTTGCATGCTTGCTTTCGGGTGAGGGTCCACACCAAAGAGCAACTATACACAAATGGAGCTACAAATGTGTGGTTTGGGGTCTCTCCTTCCCTCTCTCTTCTTGCTCTGTAAAACATAAATAAATAAATAAATAAGAAACTTTCTAAAGTATATTTTATTGATTATGCTATTACTGTTGTCCTATTCTCCCCCCTTATCCCTCTCCACCCTGCACCCCCTCCCTCAAGCATTCCCCCCTTAGTTCGTGTCCATGGGTTGTACATATAAATTCTTTAGCTTCTTCATTTCCTATACTGTTCACCTTCCCCTTGCCTGTTTTGTCCCTACCACTTATGCTTCTTATTCCCTGTACTTTTTCCCCCATTCTCCCCTCGCCCCTTCCCTGCTGATAACTCTCCAAGTGATCTCCATTTCTGTGATTCTGTTCCTGTTCTAGTTGTTTGCTTAGTTTGTTTTGAGGTTGTTGTTTTTTTAGGTTCAGTTGTTGATAGTTGTTTGTTGTCATTTTACTGTTCATAGTTTTTATCTTCTTCTATTTCTTTCTTTTTTTAATATATTTTATTGACTATGCTATTACAGTTGTCCCATTCCCCCCTCCTTTATTCCCCTCCACCCTGCACACCCCCTCCCAGCTGCATAGTTTATGTCCATGGGTCATACATATAAGTTCTTTGATTTCTACATTTGCTATACTATTCTTAACCTCGCCCTGCCTGTTTTCTATCTACCATTTATGATACTTATTCCGTCCTTTCCCCCATCCCACCTCCCCTTCCCTGCTGATAAGACTTCCATGTGATCTCTATTTCTGCGAATCTGTTCTTGTTCTAGTTGTTTGCTTAGTTCGTTTTTGTTTTGTTTTTGTTTTCTTTATATTTGGTTGTTGATAGTTGTGAGTTTGTTGTCATTTTACTGTTCATAGTTTTGATCTTCTTTTTCTTAGATAAGTCCCTTTAACATTCCATATAGTAAGGGCTTGGTGAAGATGAACTCCTTTAACTTGATCTTATCTGGGCACTTTATCTGCCCTTCCATTCTAAATGATAGCTTTGCTGGATAGAGTCATCTTGGATGTAGGTCCTTGCTTTTCATGACTGTGAATACTTCTTTCCAGCCCCTTCTTCCCTGTAAGGTTTCTTTTGAGAAATCAGCTGATAGCCTTATGGGCACTCTTTTGTAGGTAGAACTGTCTCCTTTTCTCTTGCTACTTTTAAGATTCTCTCCTCATCTTCACTCTTGGGTATTTAATTATGATGTGCCTTGGTGTGTTCCTCCTTGGGTCCAACTTCTTTGGGACTCTGAGCTTCCTCAACTTCCTGGAAGTCTATTTCCTTCGCCAGACTTGGGAAGTTCTCCTTCATTATTTTTTCAAATAAGTTTTCAATTTCTTACTCTTCCTCTTCTGGCATCCCTATGATTCAGATGTTGAAATCTTTAAAGCTGTCCTAGAGGTTCCTAAGCCTCTCCTTATTTTTCTGAATTCTTGTTTCTTCATTCTCTTCTGGTTGAATGTTTATTTCTTCCTTTTGTTCCAAATCATTGATTTGAGTCCCGGTGTCCTTCCCTTCACTGTTGGTTCCCTGCATATTTTCCTTTATTTCACTTTGTGCAGCCCTCACTTCTTCCTTTGTTTTGTGGCTGTGTTCAACCATTTCTGTGAGCAGCTTGTTTACCAGTGTTTGAACTCTGCTTCTTGTAAGTTGGCTATCTCCTCATCACTTAGTTCTTTTTCTAGAGTTTTGAGCTGTTCTTTCATTTGGGCCATATTTCTTTACCTTAGTGCACCCGTTACATTGTAAGGGGCAGAGCCTTAGGTATTCGCCAGGGTGGGGGAACCCACATCATTGCTGTTATGGCACTGTCTGTGGGGGAGGGGTTATAGAGGGAACAGTGCCGATTGCTAGGCTCTTACCCCACTTTCAGTCATTTCTCCTGCTACCCACAAGCAAATTGGGCCCTTCTGGTGCTGATTCCCAGGTGAGTGGATGTGTACATTCTAGGACCCTGTGAATCCCTCCAATGTACTCTCCTGTGAGACTGGGAGCTTCTCCCGCCACTGCAACCCCCACAGGTTTTCACATCCAGAGATTTTGAGGCTTTATTTTCCCTGTGCTGGAACCCTGGGTTGTGTTGTCTCGCTCCCCAGTTGTTCCTTCCAACTTATGCGAACACGAATATGGGACCATCCAGTCCACCAGACGCCATCTTGCAGCACGTCCTGTCCTCCCCAGCTGCCTGTCTCCGCCCCTCCCACTGGTCTGCATGAATGTTTCTACTTTAACTCCTTGGTTGTCAGACTTCCATATGGTTTGATTTTTTAAATAAGAAACTTTAAAACTACTTTGACAAACTTTTGGGTAAATGTGGATGCTTAAGGCATAGATGAGAAAATTAATAAAAAATGAAGACATAGGTAAATTGTTCCACATTTTAGGAATTTGGTGTATTTGATAAAGAATGAAGATAGGAAGGGATAGAAGGGAACTTTGAAGACCAGGAATAACCGATACGTACAATTAACTATTTGCACTATTTAAATAGAATGCTGTCTGTAGCCAGCAGAATAATGGCCATCAAAGATGTCCACATCCCAATCCCAGCCCCTGAAAATATGTTACCTTCCATGGCCAAAGGGACTTAGTAGGTGTGATGAAGTTAAGAATTTTGAGATGGAGAGATTATCCTGGATTTCAGGTAAGCTCAATGTACTCACAAGGCTTATAAGTGAAAGGGGCATGATCAAAAGGGTCAGAGTCACAGAAAGATTTGAATATGCCACAGTGTTGGTTTTGAAGACAAAGGAAAGGCCACCGGGAAGGAACATAGACAGCCTCTAGAATCTGGAAAAGGCAAAGGAGTGGATTCTCCCTAGAGCTTTCTAAAGAAACACACCTCTGCCAATACCTTGACTTGAGTCCAGTGAGACTCATGATAAACTTCTGACTTCCAGAACTCCAAAATAATGTGAAAAAATAATAATAAATGTGTGTGGATATAAGCCACCAAGTTTGTGGCAATTTGTTACAGTATCCATAGGAAACCAATACACTCTCCATTCACATTATCTAAATGACCAATGTCCTTAATGAGACCGTGAGTGGAAATCATGAAAAGGAGCTGAGTCCCACGAGTAGGTCAATGTGGGTAGAACAGGGACCTCTTCAGGAGGGCGAGATGATCCATCAACCGAACTAGAAGTTGATCATAGGAATGTAACATAGCCACCTCTACACCCAGGGCATTTTCAGAAATCTTATAAGCCAGCACTGGCGGCTTCATCAGTTTTGGAATGGAGAATTAAACTAACCTTGTCCAAATTTTAAGTGTCTTGGGTTTAGATTGAGAAGGAAGCCAGGCAGTACCTATCAGATTTTGATTGCATACATGTGTAATGGGGCATTAAAGGGAACACTTTCTTGTTCTTATAAAATTTTATTTTTGTTTTTGAATAATAATACACTTACATTTTAACATTCCAAACAAAATAAGAAACATACAAAAGACTCACTCTCACCTCTTTCTCCCTTGATCAATTTGTAGCCATTTTCATTAACTCATTGTTCTTATTCCAGTGTTTCTTTATGTAAAGCTGTGTAAATACTTTCATTTCCCCTCTTTCTTACACAAAAGATAGCATACCATATGCACTGTCCTCCACCTTGCTTTTCTCACTAAAACAGTACATCTTAGACCATACTCTGTATCAATACATAGAGTTCTCCCTCATTCCTTTTTTTTACAGCTGTGTGGTATTCCATTGTGTGCATGGGAGTATCATCGTTTAACCCGTTTCATCCTGAGAGGCATTTGAGGGGTGCTGAGACTTCTGCTATTATAAAGCATGTCCTAATGAATAACGCTGAACACGAGTCATTCTGGACACATGGCGGCAAACCCTCAGACGAGACCCCAGAGGGAGACTGCGGGTTCGAGGGACAAGGGCACCTAGACAAAGGCAACGCAGATATTGCCAGACTCCCCTCCAGGGAGGCGGGGTCACTCTGCGCTCTCGCTAACACTGCCTGAGCGCCTGTGTCCCCACGGCCTCAAAACAAGGGTCTGTTATTAAACCTCTAGATTTCCCCCAAATTGACCGCTGCAAAATGATATCTTCCTAATTTGCATTTTCCTTAAAAGCGAGGTGGAGCATTGTTTCTTGTGTTTAGGAGCCATTTGCATTTCTTTCTGTGAACTATATTTTCATATCCTTTGACCCCAAATTGGGCTCCTTTTGCTTTGTCTTGACCAACGTTCTAAAAAACTGAGAAGAAAATAATCGGTTGCAAATACTCCCATATTAACCCAATACCCAGGGTGTGGCTTAAACTGAAAAGGCCAGAAGAAGACGTTCTTTAGAGAAAGCTCTTGGCGTGCTCAGCACTTTTTCTCTCCCCCACCACAATGGCAGGGGTAAGGGTTAGGTCTTCCTCAGTGCAATCCTGGACAAGGGAGCTCCAAGGGGACCTCCGCTTAGAGAATTTGACTTGTGTCCCCTAAAGCTTTGGCAGGCACAGTGGCCTGCTATCTGATTCCAAGATTAAGAAACCTACGTGTCAAGAGGCTGAGGCTGTTGGGCCAACGAAAAGTGGGAACCACATTGTAGTAAGCCACACTTCTACCAAAGGAAGGACAAAGGGCCTAATGAGTAAGAAAACTGGTCTGTGACTGGAGCTGTCCATGGGGCAATTGTCCACGTGGTGTGGCAAGGGTCTGGGAGTTCCCATGGGCCAAGCAGATACCCTAGAAAATAGCACCACAAGGGGAGCCATCCTGGCAAGAAAACACCAATAAAGACGGCAATAGAGGCTGTGGGATGCATTTTCAGGAACAGAAGCTGAAATAGTGACTGAGGACAACAAAATATAACAAATATAAAATAGGATAACAAAATACAAAATATAAGACATGCACAACAAAAAGTAAGCATAAATTACCTTGCAAATTGAAGACTAGAATACTCTAGACACATATACATACAAAAAATTAAATGGGAACACGTATCATGTTTTGGGATAGCAACACTCTTTATTTAACACACCCCCAAGAAATACATTATTTTTTAGGGAAACTTAACCAAATAATTCTTTAGTTTATGTGTAATAAATATGTATACCTTAACAAATATATGATAAAAGCTGAGAACACTCTGAGAATTAACAGAAAAAAAGGGTAACTTACTTTCACTTAGTATTTTTAAAAAAATCTATTTCACAGTTACAGCAGATGTTACTGGCACAGAAATAGATCAGTAGAACAAAAAGGAAAGCTCAGAAATAGACTTTAGTATCTAATTTAGTATATGATTCAAATCACTAAGGGAAAAACTAACGGTCAATGAATATTCATAGGACAATGGGCTAAGCCACTAAGCAATAATAAGATTCCCACAAACTCATTCCTTATACTAAAATAAACTTCCGATGGATTAAAGATTTAAATTTTTTTTAAACTTCTACATTATATTTCTCACTTTGAGATCAGAAGTTCTGAGCATGGCACCAAGGACGAAAACCGTAAGGAGACTGACACATTTGACTATACAAATGTAAAGTGTTTACGCGGCAACGTATGATACAAACAAGGTGGAGGGAAATGGTATAGCTAAGAGTGAAAATTACTGTGCTACCGAGGGCTTTTTCAAATCAGTAAAAGACAAAAACGCCAAGTACTGAGAAAAAAGGCGATTCACCAAGACAGAATTAGAAATGACCAGTCACGCAAAATAGTCCGAGAAGTGCAAATAAAACACGGACGCATCAGTTTTCACCTACCAGATTAATGAAGACTAAAGATACCAAAAATGTCCAGTTGTATTGGGGCTTTCTGCAGGTGAGAGCATAAACTTGTATAAACTTCCTACGAGATTCCTATGACAATACACAGTAAATATAAAATGTAAATAGTGGTTTTCATTACGACAGTTTCACTTCTAGGAGTTTAGCCTAAGGAATAACTGCATGCAATTATGCAGAATTGTATCAGGATAGTAAACATCTAGAGACACTCTAAATGCACAGTAGAGTAGTGGTTAAATTAAATGTACAAACTTTTAATGCAATCATTATACCATGAAAAATGTGTCCGGGGTATGTTGATGCATCAGAGAAACATACTACAAAACTATATGCATAGTTTGACCCCATTTTGGAAAAAAAGGGAAAGAAGGGTGGGGGGGGAGGTGTGCCAAAGAAGCACGGATATGGACACAGTCGCACGCACACACATCACCAAAATGATTCATTCATTCTTTCTTCCTAAAACAATGAGCACACACCCCTTTTTGTTTGATTCGCTTTACTGCATCACCAGCCCACAAACTCGGGAACAGGAAAAGCCACACCCTTGTCCCTCTCCCGCCACCACTGTTTTTTCCTTAGATAAATACACGGTCTGGCACGAATAATGCCCCTTCTTATTACAAAACCTTTCATTACAAAATCATAAGCATGTAATTCCGTAACATAACAATATCACACTTAAGCACACCATATGACATTTTAGGTGAAATGCTCAAATAAAACCTATAAATTATTACACCCACACGCAACCAGGCGTTACTTCTGCTGGAGCCTATAGACTGAAAACAGAGGAGAAGGTTTAGAAAAACAGAAAGTGAGCTTAGCAATAAAAAAGGAGCACTTCGAATTCTTATATTTTTATTTATTTTCTTTAAAATCAATTTAAAATTAACTTTACTCAAAGTTAATATGGAATTTGGAGATAATTACTGCGGCTCTGGTCTTCTCTGAAGTGCTCGGCTGCAAGTTCAGGTCTTGAGTCAGAGGTGACTATCACCCATTTCCCCTAATTCACCTCCATCTACTGTTGGTTGTTTGTAATGGGGGGGAAGCACTTTATAGTGAAAAGACAGCTATAAAATGACATGTGCTATAATATAGCAAAGGCACTAGTTAAGATAGACAGGCAGACAGACAGAAGGACATGTAAAGACCTGACACCCCCAAGAACCGAAAGGGCTGTCTAAACACCGGCTCCAGGCCCATCAGATCCCAGGAATGGGAACTAGACTTGCAGCCGGGAGTCTTGGCCCCACAATTCAAGTCACGCATCTGTCTGAACCCATTTCTCCGTTCTAAAACGGGGCAACAGTCACCCCTGTCATTCCCCCCACACCACACAGAACTATTCTGAGAATGAAATGAAAGAACACGTACTAACAAAAACGATGGTGGAGAGAAATAAAAACTATGGGCACACACAACCACACCCACAATCAGCCAGGGAACAATCTGCTCCACGTCGGGGCAACCCTCCAATTTTGATTCCCAGCCTAGAAGGGAGTGAAGACTGGATCTTAGTCCTCACGTCTGCATACTGTCCCCAGGGCAGCTGGTAGGGAAGACCCTTCCTGCCTCCGCCCCCAGCTTTAGTTAGTGGCACTCACTCCCCACCTCCAGGTGCAACCTCACCTGTCCTTTGACAGAAGGACCCACTGTCAGTGCCCTGAGATGCCCCCTCTGCTTAGCCAGGAATCCACTTGGAAAAAAACCGAAACAGTATTGTGGTAAAGTTACCAGGTGAATTTAGGAAAATTAAAGCTCCTTTCATATTTATGAGAAAACTATTAGGACAGAACTGCAGAAAAATAGCACATCCTTTTTGCAAATGCTCTGCTCCTGCTTCTGCTAAGGGTTAACACGGAGTGACTCTTGTCATTTGAAACATTTAGAAAAAGCGACAAAGACCATGTTTTTCCTATTTTAGTACTTTCGCATGAACTGTTTTTGTATTTCTACACTGTATCCAAGAGTACATTTTACTTAATATTTTACTTAATAGTCAGTTATTTTAACTAGAAATTTTTGATGCTAAGCAAGTGGGATTTCTTTTCTTTTTTTTTCAATGACAATTATGCTAAGTTTCCATGTGGACAACTGTAGCTTATTTGGCAGTTAATCCCAGAGCTGCAAATTAGGGAGGGTGCAGCTATGGAAACATATGGTGTTTATGAACTGGTAAAAAAAAAAAAAAGGCGGAGGAGGAGGAGGAATAAAAGGAGGAGGAGAAGGGAGGGCTTAGATTCTCTCTTGGGATAGAGGAGGCTTTGAGGAGAATCCTTACTCATCAGGGATCCTACCCTGTACTATTACAATAATGTGTAATGAGTCCAAATTTAATTCAAGCTGTGAAAATAGTATCAGTTTGAATTGTTGCACATAAAAATGAAAGGCAGAAAGCTATTTGTATTACTCTGTTGAGAGCTCTACTCTATAATTCACTTGAGATGAGAGCAAGAATGGTTCTAAATGTTGATCCTAAATTGTAGTCTGAGGTAGTACTTCAGAGGACAAAGGACAATTATTCCTAATACTGCCCCATATTGGCAGTGGCCAGGGGCTGACAGCTGGCATTGAGCCCCCAAGTGGCACGGTATTACTTCCATCTCTCTGACTCTTCCCAACTGAATGGATATGCTCCGGGCCGAAACCCTCAGTGTGGAGCGACTTCCTGGACAGTTTCCACCTGCTCCTACTGCCTCCTCCTCTGCTTACAAGCCCAGGATCCTCAAATCTGCCCCTCACCAATGCCCAGCCCACCATGTTGGAAAGGCTGTCCCTCTTCCTCAGGACCATGACGTCACCTGATCCCAGGACCACGTTCTTATATGTGCGCCCAGAGGCTGTGCAGTACAACTGCGCTCCTGTTGCCTCCCCATGCTTTTTCTTCTCCAGGCCTAGGAAGGGAGGGAGGAGGAGAAACTGTACTTAGAGAAATCACAAGCCTCTGCCTTTCTTCTTCATTTGCTACTGAGCCTTGGAGTTACACTGTCGGGTAGGAAGGAAAGTCCAAGAATACTCACTCGGGCTTTAAAAGTCAACGCTACTACACTGCATCCGCAAATTCAGCACAGTGACGGGGGGCCCAGGACAGCTCACACCTGATGGGTCAGGGCTCATGAGAGGGCAACAGTCATAGTTACCGAGGTTGCAGATGAAAGGAATGATCGTGTCCCCCACATTGCTCCCCTTCCCTGTAAACACTGGGATTCGACCATGGGCTGGAGATCATTTCAGCCTGGTGTTACCACAGAGCCACTGAATCCAACGGGAGGCACAGAGCATTTTTACAAGACCCTCATTAATAAAAAAATTAACCAAGGCTGTTACAAATATTCATATGCCAGAGAAGAACTGTCTAAATTCACAGACAATTTTTATTGGGATGAACACTTACGGCTTTTGAGTAGACTAGTGGAACTATACTGAACAGACATGGTGGGGAACTTACTGGAGTAGCCAGGCTGGTATATTTCCTAACTAGCTGTCAATTAATTTTAGAAAAAGGGCGGCTTCTAAAGTGTTTGACAAGTTTGCCTGTGTCAATGATCTCTATCTTTTTCAATGTCCTCCTTCATAAAGTCAAATTTAAACACAAACTTAAGTCCATCTCATTGCTTATTGTAAGAGAATAGATTCGGAATTAATTAACAGAGATGCTACAAAATAAGACCCAGAGACCCCCTTGCATTCAATGTCCAGAGGAGCTGTCTCCCAGGCATCACTCAGAAGAAGATGCAGGCCCAGCCCACGCGATCAGTAGCCCATGGTCAATATTCCATTGTATATCAAGGGTCTCAAGTTCATAGGCACAGAACAGGTCATGTAGCAGGGAAGGCGTCAGCAATTCCTGAGTTTCCTCCTTTTGGGGGGTTCCACAGAGACAGCCCCATCTTGAATCCAGGAACGGGGCCAAGCTGGGAACGAGGAAAGTCCGCAGGCCCCGCCACACACCTGGGTAGAAGGTGCTGTGCGCAGGCACCTCAGAAGCTGTCATACATCTGCTCCGACAGCAGTGCATCTGCCACACGTAGCACCCATTTGCAATCTAGACATGGAGGAGGAAAAGAGAGGCCATTGACACACTTTGGTTTTCCCAGGGTACATCCCTCAGAGTAACCTATGTCCTCTCGTGAGAAGCTGCACGAGAGATCAGCCATGACTCTGTGGGTGGCCAGGGCAGCCATCACCGACCTTGCTCTTCTCCCAAAACAGGAGGGCACCCCCCAACCCTAAGGTAGAGTGACTCATGCCTTCGGCCTGCTGAGTGTCTGCTGAGCCCAGAACGTCCCCCACCCCGCATCACTTTGATCCTCCTCAATCCCAGCTGTTCTGCCTGACTCCAACCCCATCTCCCGCCGCTCCACTCATTTCTCAAAAGCAGTCTCACATACCACACTGCTAAGAAGGAGAGGAATGCGAGGACAATCACAACAGCCATGGAGCCCAGCCCAACGCCTGCCATCTGCTGCAGCGTGAGCGATGAATCTGTGGGACAAAACCACACACTGAGAGGTGCAGGGCCACCTGTGCTCCCCCTGTTTTAACCCTGAGCTTGGCCCCCTCAACAAACCATCCCCAAAATGCCTGGAGTGCCTCCTGCCCCCTGGGTTTGCCCTGAGGATGTAGGGCCTCAGTACAACTCAGCTCCAGGATATTTCTAAAAAGGAAGCATGAAAGCAGGGAACATTCAAGCTGCAAGGAGTGAAAAAAACTGATCTTGCTGAGCATACAAATGCGGCATCCTGTATTGCTTTTGTTGGTCTTCTCTCGAGTCAATCACACTTGATCGACTTTTATGGGCAGTTTTCCTTTGCATTGAGGGAGAAGTCATTCTGACATCACTTGAATTTTTTCCTTGAAAAATGACAGCTGCAGTAGGGGAATACAGCAAACCAATCCTCTCTGCTGGATAGTTATCTGCCATTTTCCCTACACATCAACAAGGGTGGTACCTCCCAGCTCTGCTCAGCAGGTTACCGTGAGGATAAAATACAAAAATTGATGTAAAAGTCCTTTGAAAGACATAAATATTTCTATTTGGAATTTATCACGTGCCAACTGCAGGAGATCCCTGGTTATAAACGTGAAAACACCCACATTTGAGTTGCACATTTGGGCCCAGTGACTGAACCAGAGTATCATGCTCTAAACGAATGGTCTTGTTTTGATTTTCAAACACTCACTTAGCATGTGCTATGTGCCAGGCACTGTTCTAATTACCTTTCCTAAGCACCCAGTGGGTACTCTAATAATAGGAACAGGTATTATAATAATAGTACACCGAGTACCATTATTATTCCCATGTTGCAGTTAAGGAACTGAGGTACAGAATGGTTAAGCAACTTGCCCAAGGTCACCCAGATAGCAAATGACAGAGCCAGAATTCCAACCCAAACTGTCTGGCTCCAGAGTCTTTGCTTTTGTCCACAGCATCACGCCTTCCCCCTGCGTATCTGAATCCAGCTCTGTCTGCAGCAGAGTGGGCCTCTCCCTGCTAAAAGTTAGGGGTGCAGGCCCTGACCTTTGCTCCACAGGCCAATGGAGATGGGGCCTCAGGCTGCAGTAGTTCAAATTCCTCTTTGGAAGAATAAAAGTCTGTGTGCCATGGTGCTACTAGACACTGAAGAGATACTAAGGGCTGACTCTGTATGTATAGAATTAAAAATAAAAAATCACCAAGCCCTGGAATAAATGTAAGAAAGTGAAACCAAGCCCAAATTTGACAAATGATTGGCTAGGTTGTCACTGTTGAAATATCAAATTATTTCATTATTTTGTACCCCCTTTTAGTAACACCCCAGGGATGTGCTTAGTCTGCCCCTTGGATAACCCAGCACTGCTTTGGAACAGCTGAAAAGAGCAAGCAAAGATCTATCGCCAGGAAACGCGAGGGTCTTGAGAGGAAAAACAGTAGCCCCTGGACGTGAGATCCTCAAAACTCAGATGACTTGTTTCCTGGCAGTGAATGAGGCATGCTTGAGAATAGTTCAAGGTACTTAATGTTTTCATCATCTAATCTGCACTGTTCAATACGGCAGTCACTAACCACAATGTGGATATTTAAATCTAAATTAATCAAAATGAAAGTTCAGTTTCTTTGTCATACTATTTTAAACACTCAATTTCTAGTACACATTTCAAATGCCCAGTAGCCAGACTAGTGGCCATGAAATTGGAGCTCACAGCCTTAAAATCATTCCATGGCTACAGAAAGTTCTGTGGATCGGCACTGCCCAGATCTCAACAAGCAGGTTAAGAGCAGTTTGGTTCTACTGGAGATGCAGCACAGTCACTGCCCCCAGCAAAAGCAGTCGTGGAAGAGACCTCTTGCTAAAGAACCCTGCAAGACTCCTTATCTCGGAAAGTGTTGTCAGGACACTTTGTAGAAAAATGTGGCTTGTATTGTTTGGCTTCATTTAGTATTCAGAAGAAAAAGACAAGAAACTATATTATAAAATGAAAGGAGGAGCTGTGTGGTTGAATTAGAAATTGGAGAGAAATAAATGGGGAAGTGACTTCAATAGGTAGATATTAAAACAGTAGAGTATCAGCATAGGAATGAATACATTGGAACAAAACAGAAAGCCGTTATTGAATTCACTTTCCATTGCTGCTTCACAAAGTGCCATAAACTTAGCGACTAGCACCCACTTATTAGCTGACAATTCTGTGGGTCAGAAGTTCAGGCAAGTTGTGACCAGGTCCTCTGCTCAGGGTCTTACACGGCTACAATCAAGATGTCAGATGCGCTGCATTTCTCTGTGGGGGCTCTGGGGAAGAATATGTTTCCCAGCTCCTTTAGGTTATGGGCTAAAGTCAGTTTCTTGCCATTGTAGGACTGAGATCCCCTAAGAAAAGATAAGTGGACTAGTTGCTCTAAAGTATGGCAGAATGGCTAAAAAGAAGAAGAGATAGAAATCCTGTCCATGGAGCAAATTTAAAAGCTTCAGGACAAAGAGGCGAGAGTTCCTCCGATCAAGATGGAGTGCCATGTAGAAACGCTTCACTTCCTCGCACAACCAAAAGAAGGATAACAGCCAATTTAAAAACAAAAAACAATCAGAACAGCCAGAAAGTCAAACTGCATGGAAGTCCGACAACCAAGGAGTTAAAGAAACATTGATCCAGGCTGGTAGAAGGGGCAGAGACTGGCAGCCACATGGAGAAGAGGACACGCCGCAGGGCGGCAGACCACGTGGGCAAGGCAGGGGCTGGCGGACCCAGGTGGTCCAACATTTGCACAGGGATAAGCCGGGAAGAACAACTGGGGAGCGAGACAGATTGTGAAACCACATTTCAGCACAGGAAATTGAAGACTCAGAACCTCTGGGTGTAAGAACCTGTGGAAATTGCATTGGTGGGAGAAACTCCCAGTCTCACAGGAGAGTCCACTAGAGAGATGCACAGGGTCCTAGAACGTACACAAACCCATTTACCTAGGAATCAGCACTTGAACGGGCACAATCTGCTTGTGGGAAGCAGGGGAGGTGATGGAATGTGGGGCGAGAGCCGAGCAAGCAGCTTTGTTCCCTCTTGGACCCCTCCCCCACAGACAGCGCCACAACATAGCGACGTGGGTCGCCTGGCCCTGGTGAATACCTAAGGCTCCGCCCCATACAACACAACAGGTATGCCCAGACAAAGAAAGATGACACAAATGGAAGAACAGCTCAAACTCCAGAAAAAGAACTAAGCGATGAAGGGATGGACAACCTATGGGATCCGGAGTTCAAAACACTGGTAATCAGATGCTCAAAGAAATTACTGAATTCGGTTGCAAAATAAAGGAAGAAATTAAGGCTATACAAAGTAAAATAAAGGAAAATATACAGGAAACCAACAGTGAAGGGAAGGAAACCAGGACTCAAATCAACAATTTGGAACAAAAGAAAGAAATAAACATTCAACCCGAAGAGAATGAAGAAATAAGATTTAAAAAAAAATAAGGAGAGGCTTAGGAACCTCTGGGACAGACTTAAACATTTCAACATCTGAAACACAGGAGTGTCAGAAAAAGAGGAAAATCAAGAAATTGAAAACTTATTTGAAAAAATAATGAACGAGAATTTCCCCAGTCTGGCAAAGGAAATAGACACGGAGTCCAGGAAGCACAAAGAGTCCCAAATAAGTTGGACCCAAGGAGGGTCACACCAAGACACATCATAATTAAATACCCAAGAGTAAAGATAAGGAAAGAATCTTAAAAGCAGCAAGAGAAAAGGAGAGAGTTATCTACAAAGAAGATCCCATAAGGCTAGCAGCTGATTTCTCAAAAGAAACCTTATAGGCAAGAAGGGGCTGGAAAGAAGTATTCCAAGTCATGAAAGGCAAGGACCTACATCCAAGATGACTCTATCCAGCAAAGCTTTCATTTAGAATGGAAGGGCAGATAAAATGCTTCCCAGATAAGGTCAAGTTTAAGGAGTTCATCATCATTAAGGCCTTATTATATGAAATGTTAAAGGGACTTATCTAAGAAAAAGAAGATCAAAAATATGAATAGTAAAATGACAACAAACTCACAACTATCAACAACTGAACCTAAAAAAACAAACTAAGCAAACAACTAGAACAGGGACAGAATCACAGAAATGGAGATCACACAGAGGGTTATCAGTGTCTGTGTGGGGGGAGAATGGGGGAAAAGGTACAGGGAATAAGAAGTGTAATTCGTAGGTACAAAACAGACAGGGAGAGGTTAAGAATCATATAGGAAATGGAGAAGCCAAAGAACTTATATGTACGACCCATGGATATGAACTGATGGGGGTGGGGAATGCTGGAGGGTGGGGCAGGGGTGCAGGGAAGAGGGAGATAAAGAGGAAAAAAATTGGGACTAATGTAATAGCATAATCAATAAAATATACTTAAAAAAGTAAAATATTATCCACAGAGAAAAAGAAAAGATTCGGGAAGAAGATGGCACTTAATCTTGAAGAACAGGTGAGATTTCAACAGGGCATAGGGCAGTACAGGTGGAAGTTAGCATGTAATCATATGAGCAAAGACATTAAGGAGAAAAGGCAGGGCCATAGCCAGCAAAGAGCTGGTGTACAAGTTTGCATGGAGAAGAATAAGAGATGCAATTAAAAAGGTACATTGGTGTCATACTGAGGCCTCGGAAACAGGATTAGAAAGTAATGGAGAACTATGGAAAATCATCACAGGAAATATTAAAATCAGTGTGGTTGTCTAGAAATGTGAATGGTAGCATGCAGGTGAGAATGAAGAGGGAAACCCTGAAAACTTGTGATGGAAAATGAGATAGGAGCCTTTACCAGTCATCCATGGTACAAACAGCAAGGCCTATGTGCAGGAAGGGGACATGGAAATGAAAATCAGAGAGGTTTGCCCAAGGTGCAAAATGTGGGCTGAAAGAGAAAAAGAAGTCACTAACTCAGAGGTTTCTGCCTACAACTGAAGAATGTTCCCTGATTATAGCTTATTATCATTTCACACGTATCAAATGACCTCACTTGGTGACTCAGGAAATCATAGACTCATAGCACTTTGTGGCTGGATGGGATCTCAGGGATCTCGGAAAAGGGCTTGAGAATCAGCCAAGTTAAATATAATTTCAAAGACATTCGGCTGATTAGTAGCAGATCTCGGGCAAGAGAGCCCAGGCCTTTGCATTTCCCATCAAACCAACTGCTGTTTCCCTGGTAATCACCGCAAAGCTCCTTTAGGGTCAATTTGCAAAAGGTAAACACCATAATTCATGACGGGGCAAGGTCAACAACGGGGCTGTTGCTTTGCATGAGTGGAATGGAACAATTTCTCTTATTCACAGAAGAAACTGCCAGAGGTTAGTGCACAGCCCAGGTTAATCATGTACATAGGAAAATATATGCTAGAATTCCCTCCAGAATTCTGACATAACCATGGGTGTTCTGGTGTTCTGTTACCTCCACAGCTTTCCAGTAGTTTGAATTCAAAGGCTCAAACTTGCTCTCAATGTTGGTTCTTAACTTGAGAGTGGGGAAAAAGGCACTTAGATATTTCCAAGGCAAAATCCTTCCTGTTTAACTTAATCACAGTAGAACGCAGCCAGCTCTTTGGCCACTTCTTTCCAGTTTGAGTGTCTGCCAATCACACCAAATGGTTGCAGAAAGCAGTGGAATCTGGAAGCGATTGTTTCTGTGTCTGTCTGGGATACTTGCATATCCCCATTCTTCTGAAAAAACACCTCTTTTCTTTGTGGCAACTCCGTTCTCACCTTATGAGGTTTGGGAAACAAACTGGCAGAAAAACTTCCCAATGTTGGAATGTACGGTTGTTTCTTATGCCCTCACTAAACCCAAGAAAGGGAGCTCAGCCTATCTGCACACCGAAGCACAATCTTTGTTAAGAGAGGTGCTCACTTATTATGCTAAGTGAAATAAGTCAGACTAAGAAAGACAAATACTATCTGATCTCCCTTATATGTGGAATCTAACAACAGTGAACTCATCAAAATAGAGAATAGAATGGCAGTTGCTAGGGGCTCCGTGAGGATCAGGGAAATGGAGAGATGTTGATGTAAGGAGACAAACTTCCTATTATAAGGTGAGTAAGTTCTGAGGACCTAGTGACTATCATGAACAATCCTGCATTACAAACTGGAAAGGAGCTAGGAGAGTAGATCTTAAATGTTCTTTCTCTCTCTCTCTCTCTCTCTCACACACACACACACACACAAATATATATAATGAGATGTTGGCGGTGTTAAGTAACCTCATTGGGGTAATCATTTCACAATATACATGTACACCAAAGGATCACATTGTATACCTTAAACGTATACAATGCCACGCTAATTATATGCCAGTTCTATCTCAATGGAGCTGGAGATACGGGAGAGAGGACAGAAGCTGGTGGTCAGGTAACACGCTTTCCCAACTGAAAAATCAGCTCCTTCACCCTTGATGACGTTGGAGTGAATAGATATTAAAAAAGGGGAAATAAGATTAGGGGCTAAGCAGACAAAAGAAGGAAGCCTAATCCCCCAGGTCCCTCTCAAACATGTCCTGCTAAGCACCCTGTACTGACAGGGTAAGGAATCCCCCACTGTAACGTGCACCCCCTGGAAGCCAGGTTATATCCGCTCTTCTTCACCACCCCAGCCTATTGTTTTATGCTGCTCTGAGTAAGGAAAGGAATGCAAGGGGTTAAACTGAGACTGCGAGCGAAGGGCAGAATTCCTCAGGCTGTTGCTGGGACTCATAAACCACAAGGAAAAGGTCCAGATTCGAAGGTCATAAACTTGACAAGATTTCTGGTATTAGCTACAGACTAATAGAATTCTGGGAATCAAATCCATTGGCCGGCTGCCTTTTGGTTTAAAGAAAGAAAGGCACTGCTGGGGAAATCCCAGCCTGGAAACCAAGGACGGGGCATTGCTCAATCCCTATGGCAATTCCCTGGCAGGGAGAGCTGCGTGTGGGGCAGAAGGCTTAAACTGTGCAGCTCTCACAGAGCCCCTCCCGGCTGCATCGCTCACCTACGGCTTTGGAGGAAATGGACAAGGGCGTTCCCCCACGGGGCAGAAAGACCGAGGCAGCCCAACTGACTGACCAAGGGACCCACTCCGCTGCCAGGGCAGGGGAGACTTGCGTTTCTTGTCCAGCATGAAGTGGTCATTGTTCCAGGCCCCCTGACCAGTGCACAGTACTTTATCTCTTCCTCCTTTCCAAGGGAGAGCACTTACTGTTTTTCTCTTCAGATTATCTACTGTGGTCTGAGAATGGCTGAAGTTGCCACTTAGTCATAGATTACTCAGCAGATCAGGAGAAGCACATCTGGAGTAGATCAAGAGGAGCAGACCACACCCAAGAATCTTGGTTTGGAGCTGGGTGTAGTAACAGACCCACCTCTGAGTTATCTTCCACTGGGGCTCCATGTTTGGTTATATGGAGGACAACTCCATTTTCTTACTGGAGGGTATCTTTCTTAATAGTATACATGTATGTGTGTGTACATGCTAAGCAGCCAAATGGTTGAAAGTAGGGGAATTTGTAGCTCTTTGTTTTGGCCTGCCAACACGTCTTTCTGTGCCTCTTTTCCTGATAGGGATCATGTCCCCCGCTCACTGCAACCCTGGTGGGGCTGTCAATCACATTGGTCGGCCTCCAACCGGGCATCTGAACAAGCCCCAAACCCAAGGAGAGTAGATCCTAGTACCCCATCGCCTATTAACAGCGATGCATCCAACAGGTAGTCACATAACCTAGGAGAAAAGACCCTTTCCCTGAATGGAAAAACTTTCTGTTCCTACTCAAGTTGCCAAGTTGGGGCAGCTGGTACGCCTTCCTCCCCATACACGGCTTATAGTCGAAGACTACGAGGCCCACTAACACTTAGAAACAGAGCAGAGATAAGTGACAGAAAGGGAGCATCCCCCATGGGGCCCTGGGAATGCTGCTCTTGTAGGAATTCCATAAGCTCTCAACCCCAACCTCCATCCTCTTCAACTATGGCTTTGCTTAAGCTAATATGAGATGGGTTTCTGTCACCTGTGATAATCTCAAAAGAAATCTCATTAACATAACTTGATGCTGCAGATTGGACATAGAAATGAGGACAGCATTTGAGGCAGAAAATGATTTTACCTTTCACCTGAGCCCAAACTGCACAGGAGCATCTTCTCACCTGTAAAGGAGAACAGCACCGTGTTTAACCAGACGGCACGTGCTGCGGCTGAAACAGTCCACTCCAGCCCTCCCAGTTTCGGAGTTCTAGCCCCTAATTGGGACTACAACATCTTCAACATCTCATCGAGCTCTGACATATTACAGCTTAGCCATATGATCACCAAGTGGTCAGTGGACTGGCAAGTGACCCCAGGGCTCACTTCTATAGCTTTCCATAGATCTCAGAAGGCACACACTGCGGGTCACCAACACGAATGGCAGTAAGTTTCATTGCCCTTGCCAGCTCTGAGCCACTGGCATCGACTGCCTGGAGAATGATGTTGAAAGAGATTCTGAGGTCCCATCCAGGTTCAACTGTTATGCAGGTGATAGACAAGATTATGAGAACTCCTGGCATATAGTAATATTTCACCTATCTGGGTGGTACTTATCTGGTTACCACATTTACCAAAAATGTAGCCAAGAACCAGGAAGAAGGCAAAAAGAACACATATGAAAGTTCATCCATGGTTGAAGAGACTCACAGACTCATTGGAATGGAATGCCTTCTCTTCTTCTCCCCCACTGTTGTTATTTTATGCATACTTGTCTGTTAGGAATGCTGAGATTACTGTCTATGATAAAACACAGCAAAATATTCCCCAGAGGAAACTGAATAGCAGGGGTTAGAGAAAGATTTTCCAACTTCAATTGAGATTCTCTTTCAAGTGACAACCTTGGGCATTTTTATCTTATTTAAAAAATGACACAAAATGTTTACACTGAAAAATTCTGGGAACAGTTTAAAATACCTATAAGGTTTTGACGGTGATGAAATTTTGCCTGATGCTAAGGGCATCGAGTCCATCTGACAAAAGATAATACGCAAGAGTAACCAGTGAGGGGCATATTTCAAGACACTGGAGAAGTAAAAAAGACCACACACAGCAAGGCAGTGACTAGGGAACTGTATGTATTAAAAGAGAGAAATTGGCAGGGCCAGGTGAAGAAGGCAGCTCATTAAAATGAAGTGCCTTGATGAGATTTGTATTTTATAAAACCCATCTGGCAGCAGCATGGGGACAGGTGACGGGCAGAACAAGGAACAGGGAGATGAGTAGAAAACTGATGCTCAGACAAGAGGTGCTGAAGCCTAAACGATGCTAATGAAGAAAGGGAAGCGATTTTAAAGAGCATTAAGGTGATAGAATTGAAATAAGATGGTGATGGACTGGATAAGAAGATAAGAAAAAGGGAGAAGACAATTATTCTCACATTTCTGTCTTAGCAACTGGGAGCATGCTGATACTATGCATTGGGACAGACACACAAAGCGGGGAAAATGAAAGACTTGGGAAACTCGCACTCTCTGCTTTCAAATTTTACTTACAAAGCTACAGTAATCAAAACATTGTGGTTTCGCGGGAAAAAAACATAGAGGAAAAGCTTCATGAAATTGGATTTGGCAGTGATTTCTTGGATATGACACCAAAGGCATGGGCCACACACACACAAAAAAAAAACAACAAAAATTTCACTTCATAAAAATCAAGAATTTTTGAGCCTCAAAGAACAGTATCAAATGATTAAAAATTGGGCCTACCGATAGAACAAAAATATTTTCAAATCATACTTCTCACAAGGGATTAATATCCAGAATATATAGAGCTCCTAAAACTCAATGAAGAAATAATTCAATTAAAAATGGATAAAGGACTTAACCATTTTTCCAAAGAAGATATACATATTGTCAAAAGCATATGAATAGATACTTAACATCGCTAGTCATCAGGGAAATGCAAACCCAAACCACAATGAGACAGCACCTCACATCCATTAGGAGGGCCATTATCAACAGAAAACAGCAAGTGTTGGAGAGGATGTGGAGAAAATCGAAGCCTTGTGAATCATCGGTGGGAATGTAAAATGATGCAGCTGCTGTGGAAAACAGCACGGCAGTTCTTCAAAAAATAAAAAAATAAAAAATGGAATTACCATATGATGCGAAAATTGCACTTCTGGGTATATACCAAAGTATTCTAAAAGCAGGGACGCAAAGACATATTTGCACACCCATGTTCATGGCAGCATTATTCGTCACAGCCAAAAAGTGAAAGCAACCCAAGTGTCCATTCGCAGATGAGTAAACAAGGTGTGGTATTCACATCCAATGACATTTTTTCAGCCTTAAAAAGGAAGGAAATTCTAGCCCTGGCTGGTGTAGCTCAGTGGATTGAGCGCGGGCTGGGAACCAGAGGGTCCCGGTTCGATTCCCAGTCAGGGCACACGCCTGGGTTGCAGGCCAGGTCCCCAGTGAGGGCCATGTGAGAGGCAACCATACGTTGCTGTTTCTCTCCCTCTCTGTCTCCCTCCCTTCCCCTCTCTCTAAAAATAAATAAAAATAAAATCTTAAAAAAAAAAGGAAGGAAATTCTGACAAGTGCACAACACAGACGAACCTCGAAGACATTATGTTAAGTGAAATACGACAATCACCCAAACAGGATTCCACTTATATGAGGTACCCGGAGAAGTCAAGTTCATAGGGACAGGAAATTGAAGGGCAGGGCGTTGCTGGGGGACAGGGGTTGTTTAATGGCTAGAGAGTTTCAGTTTTGCAAGCTGAAGAGAGTTCTAGAAATTGGATGCATAGCGGTGTAAATGCACTCAATACTGCTAAACTGTATACTTAACGTTATTAAGATGGTAACTTTTATGTTGTGTGTCTTTTACCCAATTAAAAATAAATCATTACTATAATGTTCTGGAATTAGCTGGGTATAATGGTTGCACAACCTTGTGAATACACTAAAAAGCCATAGAATTGCATGCTTTAAATGGGTAAATTACATGGTGTGTGAATTGTATCTCAATAATGCTGTTTTAAAAAGAAAAACAAATAAATCACGACTGATTTTAATATGACTGTAACACTAATGTATTTGAAACCCAGGGGGGAAGTAATTGCAATTCAAGCACACAAGTCCACATAAAAAAACTTTCCAAAGCCCCTCCACCTCCTTTGGCATCCCAGAGAACAAGCACGTGTTCTACTCAGCTGCATGAAAAAGAGCTAACAGTGATGTCACAGGAAAGTTTCCTATACACTAGACTTTTTGGCATAGCCTCCCATTTTATTCCCTCTGTCATAGACTGAATGTTTATGTCCCCCCAGATTTATAGGTGGAGCCCTAACCCTAATGTGATGATATTTTGAGGTAGGGCCTTGAGAGGTAATTAAGTTTAGGCGAGGGCATGTGGGTGGGGCCCCGTGATGGGATTAGCATCCTCATAAGATGAGGAAGCCACCAGAGCTCACTCACTCTTCGTCATAGGAGGACACAGCAAGAAGACAGCTGTTTGCAAGCCTGGAAGAGAGCCCTCGTCAGGGAAACGAATTGGCCTGCACCTTAGTCTTGGACTCCCCAGTCTCCAGAACCATGAGAAATAAGTGTCTGTTGTTGAAGCCACCCAGTCTATGGTACTGTCTGATGGCAGCCCGGGCCGCTCTGAGATTCTTCCAGACCAGAGTCTCGACCTGGGACAGCAGCTCTCTGACAGCTCTTGGCTGCACTCGGATGGCATTTCCAGTGCTCTGTCTCTGCCATCCGGGACCTCCAGGGAGTTCTCCAGCATGGAGCCCTTGTCTCAGTCAAAAACACCTTTTGAACAAGTTCAGGGCAATATATTCTGGGCTTTAACCTTCTAATTCTTAATTCCTATATTACTGTCACAAAACACTACCAGACCTCTTTGCTACTTGGACATATTCTTAAAAGTAAACATTAGTTTAACATCAAACATGATACTGGCACATTAGACTTGTGTCCTATACAGAATTGAATGGAGTGTCTCAGTTTTAAATATGTAATGAATCTTATACTCAAAATGACTCAAATTCATCAGTCAAGAGATGTTGCTATTTTGTTAATATACTTTTTCCAGCTTCGATGACCAGTTCACATGAATTTCCACCAAACTTATAGAGTTCTCCTAGGTCAACCGTCACAATGTTTATTCCAGGAGATCTTCCATCCCTGACTGACTGATCCAGCTCTTGCTAATCTGCTCGTCCAGCTCATTATATTTATTTATTATGTAATAAGTATTAGGTTTTGTGTCTCCTGAAAGAACAACTGCTGGAAGACCATAGCCCTGCTTAGGACAGGGAAGAGGAGGGCCTATCCACTGGCCATGGAAGTGATGGAAACTAGGGCAGGACTGAGCTGAATCTGGCCCTCTCTCCCGTTTTTGGGAGAATGGGGGGAGGCAGCAGCCTGGCCAGAGGACAGGGAAGTGACTGAGAGATCCAGAGATTCCTCTCCAACTTGGGTTTCAGCAGTGTCCTAGAATGAGGGCACCTGTGAAGCTCAACAGGAAGAACCCAAACCAGGTCAGTCCCAATGCAGATCCAACCAGGTCCCCCAGGAAGTTCAGACCATCACCCTCCAGAAAGGCCTCGCCTGCCTGTCCTTTATAAAGGCAAAGATTTCAACACATTCCTATGGTTATTGTGCGCCGTGTCCATCTCGAATGGTGGAAAACAAATATTAAAATATTCAAATTTCATGTGAAGAATAAAATAGAGAGTTCATAAGAGCTTTTAAAGAAATGTACCTTATTCCATTCGCTTATGATTCGTAATATAATGCAGTAATCATTCCCTATTTTCAAGGGTGCATTATAATATTTCCCATAATACAGCCTGTCTCCAACAGATATCTCCATGGCTTCCTCTGGAACAGCTCTGGCCAGCAGTTCTGCAGCCACGTATCCATTGGCATCAGAAGCATTGCTAAAGAACGAGGCAGCCCCTTGAGAATCACAGGAGAATGTGCTTTGGAGAGCCAGGGGAACCACTAACACCTGATAGGAACTGGAAGGAAAAAGAAAATGACTATCAGACTCTTGCATGGGGGACTCAATCATTCATTTACTTGTATTTATTGAGCAGTTGTAATGAGATGAGCACTTTTCTAAGCACTAGCGATACAATATTGGATCCCCCGCCAAAAAGCCCTTGCCCATGTAGGATTTAGTCTGACAAGTCTGGCAGTCAAGGAACTCCAGTTTTAAACCTACAGTGTTATTGCCAGATGACCCAGGGGGAGGGATGTCTTCGAGTTCTGGCTGCTGGGTGCCAAGGACATCCTCTTGAGCTGAGAGAAGTTGTCGCACGTGTCGCTGCCTGCCCTGGGCATGCACGCATGCCATAACGTTGATCCAGTCAGTGGGCAAATAAAGCCCAGCTGTGGAGAGGGTGTAGCGGTCACATGGAGGCTGGCTGCCCACAAGAGTTACTGTACTAAGCCAGCAGAAAGGCTCCGGGAGATCACATGGTAGCCTAACATGGAACTCATGTGATTAACATTCCCCGCAGTGCACAGAGTGATCCTGAAGTTCATGTGAGATCAATGAGAAGCAAGGAGTGCAAGGTCACCACGGGTTAATCTAGTCTGACGACATTCTGAAATAGCCAGAAGGGCAAAATGTCACATGTATATTGTGAAACTGTTCCCTAACTGTGGACACGGAAACACATCAGCAGTCAGGTGTCATTTTGTCATGTGTCTTCTTATTTATCCCACCAAACAGAAAACCTGTCAGTGAAAGGAAGCCGAGGAATAAAGTTTCACTGAGAATGAACCGAGCCTTCCTTTTTATTAGCATCTACTCAGGACACACACAGCTCCTGCCTCTGGTACAGTCATTGTTTGAGCATCTGCTTTCTCAGTCAGGCTTGACAGCAGGGATCTGAGTGATTCACTCGTACATCCTTGCAGGTCCTTACACAGGCCTTGGGCTGTGACTGACTCCCTACTAATGTGTCCTGAGTTAAAATTTCAGTAAAGAGGAGAAATATGCATCAACACAAGATAAGATTAGGGCGATTTCCAAAGCTCATTAGGCCACATAAGTCTGTTCTACCAGCAAATGCACCCTTCCTGTTCCACATACCTAAGGCTCGCGAAAGGCCACGAGTCACTAGGCTGAGAAAAGGGAGCCCTCCCCCACAGCATGTGTTGGCCTTGGAAAGTCTCCATTCTGAGCATCATAGATGGCCTTGGGGCCCTGATTCCCACAAAGTCTGGGTTCACTTCCAGCAAAGGTTTTCTAGGAAAGGGACAAAGGAAAGCCTGCCGGACAATGAGTTGTCACTGCCACCGCCAGTAAACACTTACTAAGCATCCACTGCCTATAAGGGATGACCTATGACAACATACTTTCCTGGGGACTCCAAGGTATCCCTATGATTCATGGCTGTGGGGGAGAAAGTAAATGTTGCCACAGCCACA
Source organism: Micronycteris hirsuta (assembly GCA_004026765.1). Lineage (NCBI taxonomy): Eukaryota > Metazoa > Chordata > Mammalia > Chiroptera > Phyllostomidae > Micronycteris > Micronycteris hirsuta. The sequence continues at coordinate 28,831 of PVJI01006654.1, read as the reverse complement.
GCCCCATAAGCATATCGTCAAATCCCTCTCATCTCTCCAGGTAGGTGGTGGTGTTCAAGTGCAAAGCCAAAGCTCACCTGAACTATTTGACTCTGTACATAGCCCATGAAAGGCACTAATCACATGGCAGAAAGCAGTCTCCCCAGTTAGTGTGATAATCACCTGAGCTGCTGGATAATTACACAGATTTCTAACCCCCATCCCAGACCTACTGAATCCAAATCTCCCAGACTGGACTCTGAGACTTTGTCTTGCTGATAAAGCAGCCCAGGTGATGCCTGTCATCTCCCAAGTGTGCGAGACACTGTCTTTGAGAGAGCCCAGGAACAGGTCCTCATCCACCCAAGTTCACCAAGCAAAGAACGAAAGCGTCGGTCCAGGCCCCCGCTTTACTGTGTGCCCCAAGCCACTGCCCTTCATCAATAATGCACAAAGCAGACTCGTGCCTGCCTCGCACACTGGCCATGCTGCTACCCCCAGGTCAGATCAGGTGTAGTAGACGGGCCGAGGACACCACCCCACCCGCCTGCTGGTAATTAGCCCTGATGGTGTTAGGGAAGCTGTCATGGCTACTGGAAACGTGGATGTTCTGGAAGGACTTTTCCCCTCTTTCTCATCACCACCCTCCCTTGAGTGACTCACAGACCTCCACTTCCTGTTTTTGAGGCTCAGGTCTGCATAAGCCCCAAGGGCTGACTGTCACTTGGCTTTTCTTTTTGCCTTACATCATTATTTGGCCTAGGTATCACATGTGCTCTTGCAAATCCTCTCAGGAAGTGATATCACAACTTCTGTTCTCTTTATAGCAATAGAATCACAGTGCATTCCAGGCACTTCTCAGGAATCAAGAAACCATTTAGGCAATATCCATCCCTGGAAAGACCTTTGAGCATTTACTGAACTTAAACTAAAGGAAAGACAAAAAAAACCCAAACAAACCCTAATTTCACTATAAATGGACACACAGATAATACCTCCAGACGTTCTTTTTTACAATATTTCACACTTGGTTCTACCTTGACTGCCCCAAAGGGTCGTTAGACTGGCCGGGTCAAGAAAGATAAGGCAGCGGCAGCCAGTCAAAGGGTCAAGGTCACTGTTACCTCCTTGACTTACTCCTGTCAGCAAGCTGCTCATCTCTACAGGCAAACCTCTCTTTTCCTCTCCAAAAAAGGGAATAATTCTGCTTTCGTAATTTCACCACGACCTTTGTAAATAAAGTACTTAATTGAACACAGTGTTGTCCTCCAAACTGCTACTCTCCGTCCTGCGATCCTGCTATTGTCTGGGATCCCAGAAGCACTCATTAACTATGTGGAATTTTGCCCATAACTCAGTATGTGAATGAAGTAAAATAATTACCCAAATGACCATTTCAGAAGCCACCTGTCCTTAAATAAAGGAAAATATATTCTGTTTTCGGCAAATAGGATGATGCTCCCACCCACTGTCACTACCAGATACACGTGGAGATATGGGTGTGAAGGATCACATCTGGCATGTCACAGACGCCAATGAGCAAAGACACGGATTTAAGTTCTAGAGCTAAGCCACCCAAATGCTGGTCTCTGGTCCTTTACAAGTCTCTCTACTTGTTTGGAAAGCTGCTGAATGAAATTAAGGGTCCAGTCTGTGCCCGACTATTCAAGTGCTACCACCCAAAGATTCCAAAACCCTCCATGCGGATTCTTGGGCAACCGTGAAAAAGGGGCTGCTACTGACCTGATAGGCCCATTGCTCTCATTGGCCTTCCTCAGTTTCAGGCGTGGGAGGGGCCCTCCGCGTACGGTGAAAAAATCTACTTCCGGAAGGGGGGGCTCTGAGAACATAAGGAAGAGAAGGAAAGAGTATGAGAGGATAAGTAAAAGCACAAAGAAGGTGGTGCCTGTGGGACCATCCCAAGGAAAGTTTTCATGTAAGAAGTGATGAGCATATTCCAACACACACTACAATGGAGATGAGTCTTGCAAACATGATGCTAAGTGAAATAAGCCAGACACCAAGGGACAAATATTGTATGATTCCACTTACAGGAAATATCTATCACAGGCAAATTCACAGACACAGGAAATAGGTTAGAGGTTGCCAAGGATTGAGGGGCTGGGTCGGGAACATGGAGTTATTGCTAAATGGTCAACAGAGTTTCAGTCTGGGGGGATAAAAACATTTTAGAAATAGATAATGGTGATAACACTGTAAATGTACTTAATGCCAATAAATCATGTAATGGAAAATAGTTGAAATGCTGCATTTTTAAAAAATATATTTTATTGATTATGCTATTACACTTGTCCCAATTTTCCCCCTTTCCCTCCCTCCACCCAGTACCCACATTCCCTCCAGCAATCCTCCCCCACTTAGTTCATGTCCATGGGTCATGCATCTAAGTTCTTTGGCTTCTCCATTTCCTATACAGTTCTTAACATCCCCGTCTATTTTGTACCTACCAACTTGAATTCCTTAATCCCTGTACCTTTTCCCCCATTCTCCCCATTCCCCCTCCCAGCTGATAACCCTCCACATGATCTCCATTTCTGTGTTTCTGTTCCTGTTCTACTTGTTTGCTTAGTTTGTTTTTTAGATTCAGTTGTTGATAGTTGTGAATTTATTGTCACTTTAATGTTCATAGTTTTGATCTTCTTTTTCATATATAATGCCCTTTAGCATTTCATATATTAATGGCTTGGTGATGATGAAAACTCCTTTAGTTTTACGTTATCTGGGAAGCACTTTATTTGTCCTTCAATTCTAAATGGTAGCTTTGCTGGATACAGTAATCTAGGTCATAGGTCCTTGTTTTTTGTCACTTTGCATACTTCTTGCCAGTCCCTTCTAGCCTGCAGAGTTTCTTTTGAGAAATCAGCTGATAGTCTTATGGGAATGCCTTTGTAGATAACACTGTTCTTTTCTCTTGCTGCTTTTAAGATTTCTATTTTTACCTTTGGCATTTTAACTATGATGTGTATGATGTGTATTGGTGTGGTCCTCTTTGAGTCTATCTTGTTTGGGACTCTCTTTGTTTGCTGGACTTGCATGTCTATTTCCTTCACCAAATGAGGGAAGTTTTCTTTCATTATTTTTTCAAATAAGTTTTCAATTTCTTGTTCTTCCTCTCATCCTTCTGGCAACCCTATGATTTGGATGTAGGCATGTTTGGAGATGTCCCAGACTCTTCTTATACTATCCTTGTTTTTTTGAATTCTTGTTTCTTTTTTCTGTTCTGGTTTAATGTTTATTTCTTTCTCATGTTCCAAATTGTTTATTTCAATCCTGGCTTCCTTCTCTTCACTGTTGGTTCTCTGTGGATTTTTCTTTATTTCACTTAATATAGCCTTCATTTCTACCTGGGTCTTTTTTATGTTGCCATACTCAGTGAGTTCTTTGAGCATCCTGATCACCAGTGTTTTGAACTCTGCATCTGATAGGTTGGCTATCTCCTTTTCATTTAGTTCTTTTTGTGGGGTTTTGTTCTGTTCTTTCATTTGGGCCATATTTTTGTCTCACCAATTTGGCAGCCTTCCTGTGTTTGTTTCTCTGTATCAGGTAGAGTTGCTTTGAGTCCCTGTAAAAGGCACCTGCAAATTGTCTGGGGCAGAGCCTTAGGTAATTGCCAGAGTGGGGCAACCCACTTCACCACTTTCTGGCTCTGAGCATGCTAGTCGAGATGGGGGCATAAGTAGACATGTTTAACCTCATTGCACAACCACAAAAAGGAATTACAACTAAATCTGAAAACAGATAACCCCCAGAACTATCAGAAAATTGAACTCTATGAAAGTCTGACAACCAAGGATTTAAAGAAGTCACATTCATGCAGACAGGTAGGAGGGGTGGAAATGCAGAGACGGGGCAGAGAGGCAAGGAGATGTGTTGTGGTGCAGAGAGGCAATGGCAGCAGTAGAACAGGCATGGGTGGTCCCACATTCATGTGTGGTGGATAAAAATCAGGAGGGATACCTTGGTAGCAAGTGACCCCAGTCCTGATTTTTATCCTCCACACATGAATGTGGGATCGCCTGTTCCACCCCCTCTCCACGCCACTCCTGTCTCCATTCCTCTCTGCGCCTGTCCACCTCTCCGCAACTCCACCCCTCCTACTTACTTGGATGAATGTGGCCTCTTTAAATCCTCGGTTGTCGGACATCCGCACAGGTCAATGTTCTGATGAACCAGGGTGATATTTGTTTTGTAGTCTAGTTGTAATTTTTGCTGTAGTTGTGCGAGGAGGCAAAGCGTGTTTACACCTACACCTCCATCTTGACTGGAAGACTCCAAAATGGTGCATTTTATGTTATATACATTTTACCAGAATAAAAGAAGTGACACCCCAGCACTGATGGAGGGTGGATGCTGTGGGTAGATAGGTACCTCTCTGGTGGAGAAGACCAGCCAACACATTAGACTTCTAGATCCTTTATAATTACATAGCTCTCTGTCCTTCCTTTGTTCCCCAGCAATCAGATTCCCCAAATAGCTTTTCCACTGGGAGGAGAATACACAATTTGTCTGACACCAGCATTTACCACCTAACTAGAAGTGGCATTCATTCACCAGCTGCCATTCTGCCTGTGAGTAACACACCTTAGATGTCTTGAGCACTAGCCAAATGCATTAGATGTGTCCTGTATATGTCTCATCTCACTTGATCTTCTCAACAATGCTATCAAGTACATGAGATTTACAGACAAGGGGAGGAAGAGAGAAAGAGAAGCAATAAAATGTGAATGTCGCCATTTCTGGCCCTGAACCCTGCCACAGTGAAATCAAAGACTAGGAGACCAAAGTAGACTCTATTTACCCAATTAGAATATAGCTTTGGGGTAGAAATTCTCAATACGAACTTTAATAAATAAACACCTAGACCTTCGTGGATAGTTTTTAAAGCTCTATTGAGTAAGTTATTTATACATCGCCATTCTACACACATCAGTTAGCCACCTCTATACACCAGGCACCATGTGAGGTTGTAAGAAACAGCCACCTAAGTCACAGTTTCTGCTTTCCAGGAATTTGGAGTCTGATTGTGGAGACAGTTCTGGAAACCTGCAGTGTGTAGAGCTACGAGAACGTTCTACACCTGGCCAAGGGCAGGAGGGTGAGCCTATCGAACACAGAAACGGATGCACGCAGGGGCAGGAGGTGAGAGAGCGGGCCGTAGACCAGCATGGCAGAAAGGTGAGTCCGGCACAAAGTGAAAAGTGTGGACAGAGGTCAGCTCTGAGGTCCTAGAAAAAAGAAGTCATTTAAGGCTCCTGGAAGATGTGTGTTTCAGAATCACAATAGAGTCAGCTCCTGGGAAGAAGAATTGGAAAAGAGCACGTGGGCAGGTCACCCAGGATCTAGGTGAGAAGTGCCTGACGTCTTGAGGCAAGTGATGGCCCTGAGGATGGAGGAGGCGCGCAGATTCGAGAGCCTCTCGGGGGAGAGAGGACCAGAATGTGGAGCAAGACAAGGAAGGAGAAGAAATCTGGCCTTAGGTTTTGGTAATCGAGTCAGTGGTGATGACCTTTGTCAAGGTCTGGGGGGCAAGCTCAGAGGCAGCTCACTACTAGACGTGAAGTTTGAAGTGCTTGTGCGACTTCCCGGCAGACAGTTGGAAATATTTTGTCTTGGCCAAAAAGTCTGTTTAGTTTTTCTCCATAAAATAAAAGATACATTTTTCACTTTCGCTAATAACTTTATTGATTTGGATATTTTGAGTATGTTGGCTCTCTCCTGCTATTGGCTTCTAGTGGGTAGAGGCCAGGGGTGCCGCTAACCATCTTCCAATGCGTGAGACAGCCCCACAGCAGAGAATTATTTGGCCAAAATGTCAATATACCAAGAAACTTCGCAAACCACTTTTGACATGTTTGGCACGTTGATCAGTCACAGCACCTTCTCCACACACTGCACAGATCTTTTTTTAGCATTTCAGTTGCGTTTTTACCTTTCTCAAAATAATAAAACATAAAATGCTGAAAATACTGCATATTTTCTTCCATCTTCAATATTAAAATAGCTGTACAAAAATTCATCCATTGTGATTTTTTAAAAAATGCATGCTGGTCCGGCTGGTGTAGTTCAGTGGATTGAGTGCGGGCTGGGAACCAGAGGGTCCCGGTTCGATTCCCAGTCGGGGCACATGCCTGGATTGCGGGCCAGGTCCCCAATGAGGGCCATGTGAGAGGCAACCACACACTGATGTTTCTCTCTCTCTCTCTGTCTCCCTCCCTTCCCCCTTCTCTCTCTGAAAATAAATAAATAAAATCTTTAAAAAAAATGCATGCTGATATGACAGCTGTCACAATATAATCTAACAAAGTGGTTTCCAATGAAGTTAAAAACAACTAAGTGCTACTAGAGCCAGTTTGGTGGGGCTGGGCGGCGAGGGGCGAATGAACTTTTTGGCCAACCCAATACACGCGAATGCCTCTCAGCCTCTTGGCTAAGACCAAGTGTAGAAATACAGGTGCAGAGCTTAGGAGTACACTGGGGGCTGATTTGCAGTCAGTCATCAGTAGAAGAGGCTACTGGGGGCACCATATAAATGCCTCTGAGAAAAGCTGAGGGCCCGGAGCAAAACAATGAGCACTCCAGGTATCTAAGATAACAAGGGAGGGGGAGAGCCCCCTGCAGCTTTTGTGAAACAGCACTAAATCTGGAATTTCTTCCAAAGTCACCCAGGTATAGTCACACAGATTACGTATTAAACCTGTGGGATTGGCAGGGACTCTAGGAGGACCTGGAATGGACCTTGCTTACAGTCAAGGCCTCATATAAAGGTACTGAAGGTCTCTGCCATGTCTAACAGGTGTGCAGAAAGGGAGTCCAGAACGGACGCACCTGGCTCTGCAGTGAGGATGGGGAGAGGGGAAGGTAGTTTGAAAAGCCCCTACCCCGGGCCCAACAGGAATGTGCTCCTTCCAGTGTGAGAACTGCTGCCCCCAGCCCTTCATGCTGTCACCGAAATGCCCTTTCCTTTGTGGTGTTTTGTTCATTTTGTCGTCACAGTAAAGGAAGTGGCTTTTATCGAGTGTTTCCTGTTTTCTGCCCAGAGGGAGATTAACTGTTCACACTTTCTGTCTGCTACCCTCCTCCGGCCCTTTCAAAGTATTCTCTGTTTAATCTCTTTGCTGAGATTAACAACTCTAGCTCCTGTAATCTCTTGGTTAACCTTCTAAAACCACTCCGTTTCTCAACACCCTCGATAGCAGCAGAACCAAGTGCTCACCCAGCCCCTGCTCAGCGGCTCTGTCCTGGAGGAGCGGCCCTTTGTCTTCGGTTCTCCAGGTGCCACTGCCCGCAGGTGGATCCAGTCGCCATGGGACTTCTACACTGTTCTCTGCTCTGCCTGCTCCAGGCCTTCTCCACCAGATTTCAAACACTCTACTTTGCCTCTCTAATGTAAAAGCGTGAACTTCAGCAGGCTCATTCTTAGCCACCGTTCGAAGTTAAATAACTTGAACTGCTAGCTATACTTCCCAAGGTCTTCTTTCCCATCCCCCCAACTGCTGTCCTTGGCGGATCTCTTCTGCCTTTCATTAGCCTCATGGCTGATTAAAAACAAATTAGACTCAAGGCAAGAAGTAGGTCGTGTCTGGAGAATGTAGTTCTTTCATCCTGGGTATGTAAGATGACGAAGACCCGGAAGGGAGACCCTCACTACCTACTTTTAGGTGCTGACAACATCCATCCTCCTAGAAGCAAACGACAAAGGAAGATACGGGGACTGACACATGAGAAAACTTTGAAGAGTGTGAAGAAAAATAAAGGAAGGAGACCCTGTCCTAAAAAATATTAAATGTATTATAAAATTACAATAATTGAGATTTCAGTCAAGATGGAGGCATAGGTAAACATGCCTCACCTCCGTGCACAACTATAGCAAAAAAATACAACTAGTGTACAAAACAACTATCACCCAGAATCATCAGAAAATTAAGCTGTATGGAAGCCCAACAACCAAGGATTTAAAGAAGCCACATTCATCCAGACAAGCAGGAGGGGTGGAGAGGTGGAGACGCGGAGAGGTGGAGACGCAGAGAGGCATGGAGAGGCACGGAGAAAATCATGCGTGGTGGATAAAAATGAAGAGGGATACCTCAGGAGCGAGGGATCCCAGCCCCAGTCCATACTACCCAGCCCAGCGTTCCAGCACCAGGAAGATAAGTCCCCATAACTTCTGGGTGTAAAAACCAGTGAAGGTTGGGGCAGCAGAAGAAACTGAGGGATTCTTAAGAGGCTCCTCTTAAAGGGCCCACAACAGACTTAGGACTCATGCAGACCTACCCCTTCTGGGATTCAGTACCAGGGCAACAGCTGGAAGGGCGCCAGTGGCATATGGGGAGAAAGTGAAGTGCGAGTGCCAGGAGACAGCTTCTTCCTGGGCAAAACACCAGAGGCCAAGCAGCAGCACTGTCCCCTCCGCAAGCCCTCCCCCACACAGAGTAACACAGTGGTGACCTGGGTTGACCCACCCTGGCAACCACCGAACACTCTGTCCCATACAACTTAACATGTGTACTTTTCTACAATAGGCTACACTACTAAGCCAGGGAGTCAAAGCAGCTCTACCTAATACACAGAAACAAACACAGGGAGGCTGCCAAGTTGAGGAGACAAAGAAATACAGCCCAGATGAAAGAACAGAACAAAACTCCAGAAAAAGAATGAAACAAAATCGAGATAAGCAATTTTTCAGAGGCATAGTTCAAAACACTGGTTATCAGGATGTTCCAGAAATTCACTGAATAGTTCAATGGCATAAAAAAGACCCAGGCAGAAATGAAGGTTGAATGAAGTGAAATAAGGAAAAATCTCCAGGGAACCAACAGGGGAGGGGATGAAGTTGAGAATCAAATCAACAATTTGGAACACAAGGAAGGAAAAAGCATTCCATCAGAAGAGCAGGAAAAAAAAAAAGAATTAAAAAAACCCAACAATCCAAAACCCGAGGCTAGGCTTAGGAATCTCTGGGACATCTTTAAATGTACCAACATCGGAATCATAGCAGTGCCAGGAGAAGATGAAGATTAAGAAATTGGAAATCTATTTGAAAAAATAATGAAAGAAAATGTCCCTAATTTAGTGAAGGGAATAGACATATAAGTCTAGGAAGCAAAGAGAATCCCACACAAAATGGACCCAAAGAAGACTACACCAAGACACATCATAGTTAAAATGCCAAAGGTTAAAGATAAAGAGAGAATCTTAAAAGCGGCAAGAGAAAAAAGAGTTACTTACAAAGGAGTTCCCATAAGACTGTCAGGTGATTTCTCAAAAGAAACTCTGCAGGCAAGAAGGGACTGGCAAGAAGTATGCAAAGTGATGAAAAACAAGGGCCTGCAACCTAGATTACTGTATCCAGCAAAGCCACCATTTAGAATTGAAGGGCAGATAAAGTGCTTCCAAGACACGGTAAAACTAAAGGAGTTCATCATCACCCAGCCATTAATATATGAAATGCTAAAGGGCATTATATATAAAAAAGAAGAAAAAGAAAAGATAAAAACTATGAACATTAAAATCGCAATAAATTCACAACTATCAATAACTGAATCCAAATAACAAACTAAGCAAACAAGCAGAATAGAAATAGAATCATAGATATGGAGATTATTTGGAGGGTTATCAGTTGGGTGGGAGAAAGGGGAAAATGGGGGGAAAGGAGCAGGGATTAAGAAGTACAAATTGGTAAGTACAAAATAGACAGGGGGATGTTAAAAACAGTATAGGAAATGGAGAAGCGAAAGAACACACATGACCCATGGACATCAACCACAGGAGGGATTGCTGGAGGGAATGGGAGTAGCAGGTGAAGAGGGTCAAAGGGGGAAATTGGGACAACTATAATAGCATAATTAATTAAAGGTACTTTAAAAATTACAATAATTGAAAAAGTAAGGGATAAGCACAGGCCAGGCAAAGGTATGGAAGATGCTAGAACAATCTAGAAAGGGACCCAAACAATTAGAATTAAAAAAAAAAAAAGATATAGAAAGAGACCCAAATAAATAAATGAAAATACTGTGTTTGACATGAATAGTTTTCCCAGAGGGGGCAGGAAACTAGCTGATCTTTTTTGGGGGGAAGGGGCTATTACCAAGTAAATATAGCCTTATACCATACATCCAAACAATTTCCAACAGGATCGAAGGTTAAACACGGAAAACAAATCTATTAAGAAGCATTAGAAAATAAGAATTAAGTTGATTTTAGGGTGGGGAAGGCTTTTCTTGGCATGATCAGAGGCAGAAACCATAAAAGCATCAATAAAATTGATTGCATGAAACTTTAAAATATCTGAATGTCAAAAAGAATATTGAAAAGAAAATTAAAGTGTAAATACGCTGGGCGTTGTGAAAGGTAGAAAAAAGATTAGTATTATTATGTAGGCAAACCATTAACATCAGTAAGAGAAAGGAGGTAATGTAAATGCAAATGTGTTTCAAATTCCTCTAAAACCCACCAAAAGGCACTAAAAGAACCAAAAATAGAAGAAAAATGTATTTGCACCAAAACCAAAGTCCCAACTTTATACTATAAACTGCAAGTAAATGCAAGGAATTAATACGCATAAATAAAGATGCAACACTGGTTCTGTTCCAACCCTGGGCACCACCGCAGATGGATCACGCCATCACCCAATGCTGGATCAATTGAAGTTGATGGCAACAGAAAAAATTGGTGGTCACGCCGTAAGTCATCAGCTAACACAAGGCTGGCCACGTCTCCCCTGTCAGTAAAGTTAAGAGACTTGGCCTCCCTGGAAGAAGGAACAATCTTCTTTTCATTTTTGTATCTCCTTCAGCACTTAGTCTGGCTCTTTGTACATAACCAATCAATAAACATTCGCTGAGTTAAACTAAGTTGCAGCATGCCCCTCCCCCACCTCTATGCCACACAGAAACCCTGGTTCTGGGTTTCTAGGAGTTTCCATCAGTAAGAGGTAGTTTCGTGTTAAGACACTCAGAGGGAAAATTCCATTCACTTTTCTTCTGGGTAATCAGTTTCCTCATTTTCCAGGGTCAAACCCCATCTTTGCCTCACATCTCTAGTAAAATTCAAAAGTTCATGATTTTTCGGAAACAAAGCCACATCTTCACAACCAGGTATATCTCTTCACAACAAATACTCTTCTGACATAAAGAAACTTTCCAGCCCTGGCCAGGTAGCTCAGTTGGTTAGAGCATCGTCCAGATATGCCAAGGTTGAGGGATCGATCCCCAGTCAGGGCACATGCAAGAAGCAACCAATGAATGCATAAATAAATTTAACAAATTGATGTTTCTTTCTCTCTCTTTCTCTCTCCCCCCGCCCCCCACTCATCCCCTTGCTTTGTCTTTCTGAAAATCAATCAATAAAAAAAACTTTAAAAAAGAAACCAGCTACTGGACAGATTTCCATCTCTCCCTCTCACAAGCACCCTCTTCCGTTTTCCCAGCAACACCTGCCTCTGTCCTGCAACATTCCTAGAACTCCCCTTGGAAGTCAGCAACAGAGTATTCAGAGGGCTTGTTTTCGCCCTGTTCCCATCAGTAAGATTTACTTTAATGGGAGACACTGAGAGGGAAAATCCATTTACTTTTCTTCTGGGAAATTAGCAGATGCATTTTCTGGCCCAAATTCCTTGCCTAACTTTTCTGGTAAAATTCAAAAGTTCACAAATTGAACTCAAATAAAGCCACACCTTAGGCAGCCAGGTGTCCCTCTTCATGTCAACATATAAGGTTCCCCTTTTTCCTCTTCTATAAAAGGGTGGGGTTTTGGTTTTACCCTTTCATGAGATCTTAACTTGAATTTTTATACTTTTTTAAAATTGCAAATTCCTTAAAGTAGGGTAAGGTTTGGAAACTGATGTCTTGAACTCATCGAATTTAAGCAGCTCAACAGTGCTCCCTGGTGGCCACAAGCGCAAACAGAATGCTTGAGCTACAAAAAAAAGGTAGAAATCATCTCACCAAGAAGAAACTCTCTTCCCCATTCAAAAAGTAATAAACGCTCATTTGAATTAGCAATGCAAACCATCCAAACATGACAAAGACCAGAGAGTAAGACAACTGCATAGCTATTCATTTTACTAAGTCACATGGGAAGGAATACCCTAAAACTTAACATTGCTTTTCTTTCCGGACCCCAAAATGTACATTTTTTTTAGGGGGGTAGCTCTAAAACTTTCCTTAACTAACCATGCATCTCCTCAAGACCAACACTACCTGCAGGCCAGTTCTGGGCTGGCCCTCGTATTCACTCATTACAAAAATACTCTGATGTTGTGCTGTGTGTTAGCAACCCCCTTGCATGCTAGGGATTCAAAGCAGAACACACAGACTAAAATCTCTGCTTTAAAGATCCCATATGTTGGTAGAGGAGAAAGAAAATAAACAAGTAAATTTTAAAAACACAGTTTCTGAAAACACATTCTATGAAGAAATTCAAGCAGGGTAAATGGATAGAGAGTGATAGGGTGGAAATGAGGAGGTTAGTTATGGGCAGGAGGCCTCTCCAAGGTTATATAGCATTTTAGTGGGGACCTGAATGATTATAATGTAAAGAAACCATGTATAGAAAGTATCCATGAGGAGTAAGCAGACTTGGATTCTATATATACTAAAAGAAACTCACTGGACAGTTTTGAGCTATCCAATGACATGTTCTCATATACGTTTTTTAAAAATTGCTCTGCCTCTGGTGAAATTTAAGACTAGGAGGAGGGGGGAGGTGATAGGCAATGATGAAAGCAGAGAGACCAGTTAGAAAGCTACTGCAGAGCCCCAGCAAGAGGTTGCTGGCTTGGATTATGTTGCTAGTGGAGAAGGCAAAAGTGAGGAGAAATGGTTGGATTCAGAATGCATTTCAGAAACAAGCCAATGGGGCTTGTTGATGAATTAGAAATTGGTGGGAGGTACAGAATCAACCATGACTCCTTTGGCCCGAGCAGCTGGTGAGTAAGAATGCCCATGACCGAGACAGAGAAGCCTGGATGGGAGAGGAAAGAAGTGAGAAATCAAAAGCTCTGTCGGATCTGCCTAATACATGCTCTATGGAATATGTTCAGGAGAGGAGTGGAAACACGAGTCTGGAACTCAGAGGAGAGATAGGGACGAACATACATATTTAAGAATACTCAGCATATGTTAATATTTATAGCCACGAGGCTGGTGGAGATCACCTAGGCAGAAAGGGTTAACAATGAAGAAAAAGGAAGAGAGGCTGGGGGTGGGGGGATAGAGCCAGGGGTGGGGGTAAGGGAAGGTGCACCAACAAAAGCGGATGGAGCTATTTTCTTCCTTCTGCTGACTTTGGGCGACATCGGTCTTTCCTCAATTTTTAAAAATGTAATGTTAGGTTGTTTAGTTGGGATTTTTCTTGCTTCTTGAGATAGGCCTGTGATGACATAAACTGCCCTCTTACTGCTTTTGCTGCATCCCAAAAGCTTTCTTTTATCAAATTGTCATTCTCAGTTGTCTCTATGTATCTTCTGCAGTCTCCTTTTGTTTTTTCCTTTGACCAGTTGTTCTTTAGTAGCATATTGTTTATCCTCCACATATTTGTGCTCTTTCCTGCTTTTTTTCTGCATTTGATCTCCAATTTGAAAGCACTGTGGTCAGAAAATGTGCTTGGTGTGATTTCAGTCTTCTTGAATTCGGTGAGTCTAGTTTTGTGCCCAGCATATCCTTGAGAATGTTCCATGTGCACTGGAGAGGAATGCATAACCTGGTGTTCTGGGATGAAAGGGTCTGTAAATATCGACTACGTGCATTTGGTCTAATGTGTCATTGAAGGCCAGTATTTCCTTATTGATTTTCTGTTTAGATAATCTATCCATAGCTATCAATGGGATTTAGGTCACCTACTATATAACTGTGTTTTTGTCAGTCTCTCCTTTTAGTTCTTTAAGTAGTTGTTTTATATATTTTGGTGCTCCCTAATTGAGTGCATAAATATTGACAAGTGTTCTGTCTTCTCAATGATTTATCACCTTTATCATGATAAAATGTCCATCTTTGTCTCTTGTTACTTTTTAATCTTGAAATCTATTTTTTCAGATATAAGTGCAACTGCACTCACTTTTCTCTGGGTGCCACTTGCTTGGAGAATCATTTTCTACCCTTTCACTTTAAGTCTATACCTGTCTTCACAGCTAAGATGTGTCTCTGGAAAGCAGCATATGGTTTTGTTTTGTTTTTTGATCCAATCTTCTACTCAGTGCCTAACAGATGATTGAATAGAGAAGATGTAGTATATATACACAATAGAATACTGCTAAGTCATAAGAAAAGATGAAATACTGCCAGTTACAATAATATGGATGGATCGTAAGAGTATCATGCTTAGCAAAATAAGCCAGATGGAAAAAGTCAAGAACCCTGATTTCACTCATATGTGGGATATAAAACTGAAAGCTACAAATGAACAAACAAGACAAACAAACAAACAAAAACTCTTAGACACAGACAACAGTGTGGTGGTTAGCAGAGGGAAAGGGGCAGTGGGAGAAAGGTAGTAAAGGGTAAGAGGGGTCAAATATACGGTGACAGAGGGAGTTTTGACTTTGGGCGGTAAATATACAATGCAATATACAGATGATGTATGACAGAATTATACACTTGAAACCTATATACCCTATTAACCAATGTCACCCCAATAAATGTAATAATTTTTTTAAGTAGATGGAGCTAGCAAAGAAGATTGAGAAGGAACAGCCAGAAAGGTAGGAGGAACGAAAAGCCAAGATAAAGGGTGTTCTAAGAAGGAGGGAAATGTCAAATGCTATAGGGGAAAAAAAAGGTAAGAATGAAATTGGCCAGTGGATTCTACAAGGTGGAGACCCTTCCAGTAAAGCAGTGAAGGCAAGTGCTTCCAAACTGGAGCCATTTGGAGGGAGAACAGGAGGTAAGGATGTGGGGCCTACACAATAGACATTTCTTTCTGTAAAGCAGGGCAGACAGAGTAAAGACAAAATAACTGGGGAGAATATGGGATCAAAGGAAATGTGTTTCTTTTTCTTTGCTTTCATTCAAAAGGGAGACATTACAACATCCTTGTGCAGTGTTGAGACTAATTCTATATTGGAAGGAAGCGATGATTAAGTAAGAGGGGATGGGACCCAATGCACCAGTCTGCATTGAGGGCAAGAGAGAAGGCAAAATAAATGGTTCCACACACAGGAAGCAAAGGGAGACTTGGGAGTGGCAAGTCCTCACCTGATTACTTCTAACTTATCAGTGAAAAAAAAAAAAGCAGCGGCTAATGTTCTGTGTGTTAGCTCAGAGTATGTGGAAAAAAGGGTAGCACAGATTTGAGAGACAAGAAAATGAGTGGAAAGGGAATCTGCTAGGGACTAGCGTGAGACTGACAATCAATCATTTTCCCCTGAGATAAAACTATTTTTTTAAATAGTTTTAGTTTTTCTTTAATCCTCACATGAGGATATGTTCGCTGATTTTAAACAGAGATGGAGAGAGAAAGAGCGAGCCATCCATGTGAGAAAAAAACATCGATCAGTTGCCTCCCAAATGCACCCCAACTGGGGGTCAAACCCACAACCCAGGTATGTGCCCTGAATGGGGACCTACAACCTTTTGGTATATAGTACAGGTGGCAAACACAAGACCCACAGGCCAAATCCAGCCCTCCGCCTTGTTTTATACAGCCCGGCACCTTGTTTCTACCCGGCGGCAGCACCGAGCTCCTCGTCCCTCGTTAAGGAGTAGTTACGTTTATACAGTCCTAAAATGATATTCGGCCCTTTGAAGGCAACCCCGAGGCTGATGTGGCCCCCGGTGAAAATGAGTTCAACACCCCTGGTGTACCAGCTGATGCTCCAACCAATCGAGCCACCCAGCCACGGCTGAGAAAACTATTCTTAAGGCACTTGCGACAGAACCACAATATGTTGCTGAGAAAGAAACAGTAATAGGAAAAATTCTTTTTAAGTATGAAATATTTTAACTATTTCAAATATCCAGAAGGAATTCAACCAACATTCATGTACATATTACCCAAGATTTAACCAATGATAACATTTTGTTTCAGATATCTTCGTAAGAAATAAAACAGTCGCCGTGGCAGGCCCCTCCCCATCCCTCTCCAAACCCGTGTCCTTCTTCCTCTCTCTCTTAAAGTTCCTTATATAATGATAAAAGGGAATAGTGCTCCTCTTTCTCCAGCTCCATGATGACTTTGCTCCTCCAAGTGCCTTTATCTGACACTTACCTGTTATCTGGGTTGTCAGAGAGATGACGGCGGGATGTGCAGAAGACAACGCCTGAACGCTGACACTGTAGTTGGTACCCGGACGCAGGTCCAAGCACGTCTCAGGAGCCTGGCTCCTGGTAGTGACATTAAAGATGATTTCATGGGCAAATTCCTTCTGATACCACCTCTGGCCCTGAATGTGGAGCTGAAACACAGAAAAGTTCACGAAGTGAATCATTAGCTTGACAGACTTGAAACGTCTAGCTCCTTACCTTTCTCATGAACTCTCTTGCTGTCAACTCTAAAGTACCTTCAAAATGTGAAATACAGCCCTGACTGATGTGGCTCAGTGGACTGAGCACTGGTCTGCAAACTGAAAGGTCACTGGTTTGATTCCCGGTCAGGGCACATGCCTGGGTTGCGGGCCAGGTCCCTGGTGGTGGGGCAGGGGGAGGTGAGAGACAACCAATAGATGTTTCTCTCCCTCTCTTTCCCTCTCTCTAAAACAAATAAAGAAAATCTTTAAAACAAAAAAAGAACACGGGCTTTGGGGGTCAGAATGACATGTACTCTAACCCCTGCCGACCACATTATTAGCTGGGTGACCTTGAGCAAGCTAGTTTAAAAAAAGTGAAATACAACAGTAAGTAAAGATTAGACTTATAATACCTTGTACATTGTATTTACAATATTACCAGTATGATAAATATATTTTTATATCAAAATGCACAAAAGATTGACGACCCAATTCTGGCAACATGCGAGCCCAATGTGAAAATCTATTGGCAAAATTTTAGAAGCAAGGCCAAAGGACAGTTTCCTAGGAAAAAAATTAAGAATCTGAAATAAGGTTTCTCCAAAGCTGGACATGGATCAGAATACTCTAAGCTGGTCTGGTAAAACCGGGCCAGGGTTTTCCCACTCTGCCTGTCCCCTTCCGACCTCCCTAACACCTTCCTATAACATCTCAGCCAATAGACACACACTTCTTTCTACTTAATTGCTTGTAATAACAGCTCACTTCATGGGATCTCCCTTGCTTACTGACAACCACATCTAGCTCCAAAAGTTCCCCTGGACTCTCCAGACAATACACTGAGACCCTTGTCAGGGACACTGGTGTGGAGAGACACAGGCCAAAGCCTTTGGATCCCTCCGCAGATCCTGCCTGGACATCAATTCTGTACCAGGCCATATGCACCGAAAACCCTCTCCTGGCTTTCTCATCAGTCCCCAGGGTCTCTGTGTTGTCAAAAGTGCAGCAGAAGTGTCCATTTTATTGCATCTGGTTGTAATTGTCACTACGATTCGTCTACTGATAATGGCAGCTATATAAGTTGATTTTTAGGTAAGTTGATGTTTTTTAAACCTCCCGCACAGCCAACACCCATGAATAGAGAAACTGTCAGCAACTTACTAAATACATTTCCTCTATACCAGCTGTCTTCGTACTTCTCCATCTCAAGCAGGTTTCATTAAATACTGAAACGTTACTGATGGTCTGTTTCACTGCAGGGAGAAAAGAATGAGAAATCAGTTGACATCCTACACAAATCGCCTACTTTTTCACTAAAAATGTTCCAAGGATAAGCATTTCCATGGGATGATGTCAGCAATATTTTCATTTACAAATCAGTGGTACTAGCACACTTCTATAGTTATGTAAACTCAGTCCTAATGAAAGATTTGGGGTTACAAGATGCTCAACTGGAGGATCCCTCTTAAAAATTATTTAAGTCTATTTATTCACTGCAAACTCCTTTGGTTTACTAAGTTAACTCCTTTGGTTTACTAAAGTTAAGACGGCAACTCACTGTACCAGCCTTGGACAACGTCACTTACACGAATAAGCATGAGTTTGAAATTCTGAGCTGAGGGAAACATTTCAGGACCAGGCTGAGAATCGCTCCATGAGGGACTGAATGTTCCTGTCTCAAGCAGTAAGGCTTTTCATGACAGAAAGCGGGCAGGGGTACCTCTTGGTCTGTGCTTCCTCATCTCTTACGCCTCTGCTCTGTTCCATGGTAATCAACCCAAAGGTTATTTCAATCTGATACGATGTTATGTAGAGGCACCCCCTCCACACACACACATACACAATGTTTTTAAAATAAAGCCTACTTTCCAAACCCTGATATCAGAGGTTCACTGCCTTCCACAATTGTCCCTAAACTGGAAATAACAGAACAGACGTGCTAAGAAGTTTCATAGGAACACTGTGATGATTACTAAGTGAGAAAGAACTTACAAAGCATGAAGGGAAGGAAGGGGTGGGGAGAAGGAAAGGAAGGGGACGGGAGGGGAGGGGAGGGGAGGGGAGGGAAAGGAGAAAGGGTGGGAAAGAAAGATTGATTCATGGGAGCCAAGCCAGGCCT
This sequence comes from Micronycteris hirsuta, assembly GCA_004026765.1. Lineage (NCBI taxonomy): Eukaryota > Metazoa > Chordata > Mammalia > Chiroptera > Phyllostomidae > Micronycteris > Micronycteris hirsuta. Next base: position 10,274 of record PVJI01006654.1, on the reverse strand, counting down.
GACAGGTTCCTGCGAATGAAGCCAAGCTGGTTGATATGAGAGTCCTTTATGGATTGGGCAGCTCTGCCCAAATGAAATAAAGTAAAAGGACCACTCAGGAGACTGAGTGGTTACAGGAAGAAGCAGCAAGGAGGAAATACAAGATCCCGCAAGGCAAAAGAGAACCCTAAATAGGAGAATACACAATTCACCCCCGCCCTCACCAAAAAAAGCAATAAACATATTCTTTAAAGGAACTGCACTTCATTCAATGACAGAAGAGGGCACTCTTAACCTAGAAATCTTATTAATCCCCCTAAATTACCACTTCTGTCTGTAGAATTAAGACGTTAGAAAGAAAATATATATATAATCAAAGCATTTCAGCTTGTGAAAAATTCCACATTGTTAAAAAAAAAAAAAACCCCACATACTAGAAAAAAGTATAACTCCCTAAACTGAAATAAATATCCCCAAACAAGCACTGGGGATATGAAGAAAACACCTTGAGTAAGAAATTAAAAAACTAAGAACCAAAATGGACAAAAAGTGGGAAAGAAAAGAAACAAAAGTGACTGAATTCAGGAAAGAAACAAAAGGAAAAGACCAATTAATATCAGAAATAAAGTTAAAATGCCATGGTGCCCCAAGTAGGGCAGATTAGAAGGAAATTTTAATAAGGGGCGTTGAAGAAACACAGGGAGAAAAACAAAAAGACTTAAAATGAGAGTAAGCAGAAGTAAAAAATATTTTAAAGTGCTTGAAGTGGGACACAGACAAAGATCCAACATGTGTATAATTAAAGTCTCTAAAGAAGAAAAACATTGAAACAGTTAACATTTTAAATTATAATCCAAGACAGCTTTATAAAAATTAGAAATATAAATGCTGAAAGAGCCCACAAGATAACTGAGAGAACTCATCCAGAACAATCAAGTCAAGTAAAACTATTAGACTTTAAAGATAAAAATCCTCAGCATCTTCACTCAAGTAAATAAATAAGATCCAACAGAGGGGAAAAAAAAAAAGCTGCATCGGACTTCTCAAACGCTAAATAAAAAGCAAGGTAATAATAGAATTAAATTTTAAGGAAACTCTAATCAAGCAAGTGTGAACCAAGATTTTTATATCCAGCTGTAATATCTTTCATGTGTTGAGGCCACAGGGAAGCATGAAACATGCACGAACTCAGGGAACATTGTACTCCTGAGGCGTCTACTAGAAGGTGAGCTTCATCCAAGGGGCAACTAGGGGAACTTCAGCAAAAACACTGATGGTGACTCTCTGATATATTCTATTGTAGTCTTCACACAACAAGGTGGGACAAAGTAGAAGAAAAAAATACAGCCCTGGCTGGTATAGCTCAGTGGGTTGAGCGCAGACTGGGAACCAAAGGGTCCCGGTTCGATTCCCAGTCAGGGCACATGCCTAGGTTGCAGGCCAGGTCCCCAGTGAGGGCCACGTGGGAGGCAACCATACATTGCTGTTTCTCTCCCTCCCTCCCTCCCTTCCCCTCTCTCTAAAAATAAATAAATAAAAAATCTTAAAAAAAAATACAAATGTTCTGTGTTCTGATAAAGTAAAAATAAGGCAACTAAAAACTGGGAGAAGAAGGGATGGGACAATAGACCAATTTGACAGTTATACAGTCAATAAATGGAAGGTGAAGTACCACTAAAAACTGACAAACCAGATGGTGAAAAGTTATATAAGAAATCAGGAGACAGGGTACTTTAAAAAGGTACAAAGACAACCACTGGAAAAAATATACACAAACCTTCCTAAAAATAAATAAATAAACAAACAAATGAATCATCACCAAAGAAAACACATCACAGAGAAATACAGAAAATACATTATATATAGTATAATAAAATAACAGGACAAAGTTGAATCCAAACATATCAGTCTTATCAATAACTGCAAATGGATTTTACTACTTAAAAATATTTTATTAAAAAATAAAAAAGGAGCCCTGGCTGGTGTAGCTCAGTGGATTGAGCGCAGGCTGGGAACCAAAGGGTCCCGGTTTGATTCCCAGTCAGGGCACATGCCTGGGTTGCGGGCCAGGTCCCCAGTGAGGACCATGTGAGAGGCAACCATACATTGCTGTTTCTCTCCCTCTCTTTCTTCCTCCCTTCCCCTCTCTCTCTAAAAATAAATAAAAAAGATCTTAAAAAAAAAAAAAAAGCCTTTCAGGTGGAAACTTAAAAAAAATAAATAAAAAAGGTTTTCAAATTGTCTCACAATGCAAAATCCAACTATACATTGTGTGCCTGAGGGACACCTAAAATAAAGTGATTCGGAAAGGCTGAAGAAAGGCTGAAGATGGAGTGACGGGCACAGTAAAACAAGGAAATGGAAACCATAAGAAACTAGAAGTTGTAATTCTGGTATAGGTAGAATTTCAACACAAAGAGCATTAACTAGGACAAAGAAGGACACTTTTTAATGCAAAAGCCACCATTCACAATAAAGATAAAATGCAACTACCATTAAAAAGCAGAAAAAGAAAATGAAAGGATATAATAAATATGAAAGCAGAAATTACTGATGGAGAGCAGGAGTCAGCGAATTTTTTCTACAGAGAGTCAGTTAGGAAATATTCTAGGCTTTCTGGGCTGACCCGCTCTGTCACAACTGCTCAGCTCTGCCTTTGTAGACCAAAAGCAGCCACAGACAATATGTAAATGAATGACTTGGCTGTGCTTCAATAAAACTTTATTATAAAGCCAGGCAATAGGGCAGATTTGGCTTGCAGGCCATAGTTTGCTAATCTTGATGTAGAAGAGAAAAAAGAATAGTATATCTAATTAATTAAACAAAACTGCTAACTAGCTTAATTTAGGAAAAAGGGAAGAAAACACAAAAAAGGGAGAAATTATCATTGAAACAAAAGAAAATTCAAAAAGTTCAATGAAACAACTATGTAGACCACATGCACATAATCTCAAAAACATAAATGAAATGGCTAATTTCTAATATAGTTTGCCCAAACTGACCCCATTAGACATAAAAAACAAACAGACCAATTTCCACAGAAAAAACCTGAGAAAGTTACCAAGGAAATTCCCCATGTTCAGACTCTTTCAGAGGAGAATTCTATGAGACCATCTGAGACCAGATAGTCCAAATGCCACATAAATTGTAATAGTAAAAGAAATCTTCCATTTAATAAAGGAAACCTTCCAAACTCTTTTTATGAAGCAGGGGAAAAACGAACGCCTAAACCTGATAAAGGCAGGACAAAGAAAGAGAGAAAATGATAAACGGGTAACACTTATGAACACTGGGGCATAAATACTCTAAAGAAAATTTAGGGAACAGAATCCAAACCATAACAAAACACAGTGTGGCCAAGCAGGACTTACTTCAGGAAGAGAGAAAGGCAGGGAGGGCAGAAGAATGAGAGAACAAGGGAGAGAAAACTGAAATTATATCAAATTAAAAAGTTACAAGGAAATAAAATTTAAAAAGAACATCTTGTAGTTAGCTTTTCTTAACATCGTATTAATGGATGGTCAAGACTAAGAAGTCAGTCATCTCTTCTCCGATTTCAGCCTGGGAAATAGCCGTCTGGAGCCTCTCGGTCTGTGTGCCCGAGACCCTGCCTGGGGGTTCTACAGCAGGGATTCTTCTCGGGCTGAAGTAGATAAAATCCAGCGGAATTATCACAAACTCAAATGCTAAGCAGTCATAAAAGGTATGTGCCTAGAACCCTCTGTTCTGTTCCTGGAAAGGAGATTTGCCCAGTCTCTGAAAAAGGAATGAAATTATTTTACAAAACAGGTTTTGGTCTTGCAAATAGGAAAAGATTAGGAGAGAATGAAATAAAGGAAATAACCGGAAGGAGGAGAAGGAAATTTGAACTCCTACAGCCCTGCTCAGAAACCATGACAAGGAGAAGGGAGCTATATCCAGATACAGCTGTCCTAACGAGACTGGAAAAGATAGGAATATTTACTGGGTCTGGGGAAGTGGCTCAAAATCACCAAAGAGAAGAAGAAAAGGACTATTTTAAAGAACAGACTAAAATGACTCTCCCCCCAAAACATGCCCAGATTCAGGCATTTTTCTATCAAGAAGGGTCCTCTTAAAGTGTTAAATAGGGAACCACAAATAAGCATTAGTGGAGAACCCCTCAAAGTGGAATTGTAATACTGTATAGTTATAGAAAATGTGGACATTTTTAAAAGGAGAAATACTTGAAAAATCAGTGTAGACTTCTTTAAGGATCATTAAATCAGTTTCAAGGTGCCATTGTTCTTTTCTTTTTTTTTTAATTGTTGTTTAAGTATAGTTGTCTCCATTACATTGTTCTCGTGGAGGGAAGAGCAGGTAGAACTGAGGCTGGAAGGAAGCCTGCCTGGGAAATGCAGGGAGGTAGAACTTGAAGGGAAAGAGCAGAAACACAGAGCTGTATTAAAACAGGAGAATCCAGAGAGAGATGACAATTATCCGGCCCAGGCCTGGGTTATAGGTTGAATGGAATAGAAACAGATACCTCCTAATGAAAGTAAAATGGGTGGGATTTATTTGAACACTGGAAGATGGTGGCAGATCCAGAACTCTCTGGTGTTATTCTCTCTCTGTGGAGAGTTCACCGGCAGAATCCAAAGTAATATGTTAGGAGAACAAAAATCTAAGTGTGAAAACAAAAACCAAATGTAGGGAAGTAAAGTATTACAGTCTAGCAAAAGGGATTAGCCAGGAATAAAGAAGGAACAGAAACAACTAGGATGGAAGTTTATAAGCTGAAAGCTCAGCCCAGGGAACAGCAGAGGGAAGCGGGCTACCGGCGCCCCATCTCTCTGACGCAGAGAAGGACGCAGTGGCAGCAAGGAACGCTCCAGTTCTCAGCAAAGAAGCGCAGGCGCTTCAAGCTTAGAAATGCAGTTCTAAGGAAAGGTGTGGCTTGGGCACTTCCTGGTTCATCAGACCAGTGAAAGCAGAAGTTCCAGAAACTTAACAGCAGCTCAAAGATCAGCTGAGGGTAATTGTCCAGGGGAGACAAATGTGAAAACTCCTAACCAGGGAGCAGGACTCACAGGCAAGGCATTCAATAAAGTAATTCCTGGGATCTTTCTGGAAATAGAGGAACTCAGAGGAAAGAACTGAAAATCGGGACCATGACAGAGGCATGCGAGACAATCCATGTCACTTGAAGAGATTCCCACTCTCACTACTATATCGTGGGTACCCTGCCCACAAAGAAAGGAGGCCCTTCACTAGAGAGAAAAAGATCTTCTGCAATGCAGGAGGGTGGGTAGAAACAGGGCTCAAAGGAGAAAGGAAAATGAAAAAGTTCTAAAGACTTGGGATGGGCACCAAGAAAAGATCTGGAGCCAACATTGCAAAGTTCTAAAATTTCCAAAGAAAGTGAATTTTCCTCCTTTCTTTGTGGGCAGGGTACCCCACAATATATGGGAAGCCAAGTGTCAGACTGAATCCAAATAACCTCATTAGAAGAGATTACTTCCTGAATTAGGTTTCAATCCACAGGTGCTGGGCTCTAGACTCCTTGGTAACTTACAGAGGCTGAAATATCACAGGAGCCAGAACCCCTGTGGAAAAGGGGACAGGTGGACAGTTTCAGGCACCCCGAACCTCAGACAAAGTTGGTAGTTTGTTAGAACTAGAACTGAAGTCTTTTGACTCCCAGACCAGCATTCCCTATGCTCCCCACATTGTACAATTCACATATCTCACTTGTTGTCCTGAGCTACAAAGCAGAAAGGCACGTACACCCACCTGCTGGTGCAGTGGTGATCATCACTTGCACTGAGTGTGGCTCAGGAGATCCCAGCAGGGTGATGTTCACTGTGTAATCGGTTGCCGGGTACAGGTCTAAACACACGACTGAAGCTCGTTCCCCCGTTGTGAAGTTAAATGACATTGCGTGATAAAAATCATTCAGATACCCTCTTCGGCCCACAATTTTAAACTGTCATGAAATGAAAAGGAATGGCTGCATTATATTTTCTGTTGGTTTGCAGATATTGAGATTATAAGCAAAATAAAGACAGAGCAAGAAAGTTCCTTCTATTTGTCCTCACCCACTTAGAGTTATGTATTATACAATAGGAAGCTAAAAGGGGGAAGGACCTTACAAAGCTGCCCTACCTATTCTATGCAACTTCCCCCTCAACTACAGACTGAGCTTCAAATGCATAACTTCAGCTCAGATGAACAGAATGTCTGGCCATTCAAAGGTAATCCCTTGACTGCATTGGGGCTACTGGGCAAGGCTACTTTAAATTCTGTTCATTCCTAAGGATTTCATAGACAAGCCTCAAGGAACAGTTTTTAAACTTTATGAGAACTACTGCAAACTGTGCATTCAAAGTAGCTATGCAGTGGTACTCACTTCACTTGCTCTTTTCCAGCTGAGCTCTGCTGTAAAAGAGCTTTTGGTCTGTGGAGTCATCATACACTGTTAACTCGATCCACTGCCAATTCAAGTTGCTGGTATAACATAGAGATTTATAAGGGCAAATAACATGTGCTGGTCCCAGAAGTAATATGACCAGCCCTTGTTTGATTGGTGTGCTTTAGCTGGATGTCTGTGTGTTCACTATTTCCTCTGATGCTCATGCCGTCGGCTGTCCCGCCCCCTCCCTCTTCATCACGATCATCTTCCACAATCATCCAGGACCCTGACACAGGACTCACTGGGAGATTCCACTCTCCCCCAATTCCCAGCATTCTCTTGGGCAATTTAAAGGTCCCTATACATAAGCCATCAGCACCCAGCCTCAGAGTCCCTTGAGCTCAATGCTATGAAGTTCTTCCACTCAATTTTAATGGCTCAGATCCATGGCCACACTCTAGCTAGACTGTGTCATCAGCAGAGTTGATCCACCAAGATCTCGCATCCCCTATTCTCACTCCCACTAGACATGATCTCTCTCAAGAAAACCCTCAAGATTTCCTCACTCAAGATTTTCTACCAATATTCTCCCACCCCCATCTTTGTCTTCCCCACCTATCTCAGCCACCATGTTTTATCATATTGACCATTTTCTTTCCCAACGTCCTCAATGCCCTTGGCCCTTCCTTCCCAATTCCACCCATTTGAGAAAACTCAAAACTCTGGGTCAGTCCAGATGTTGGACTTCCTCGTGTCTGCATTCAGACTGCTGACATCTGCCGGGGAACATCTCACGACTCTGTAGGCTGCATTTCTACAGTCATTCTCATCCTAAACTTTGTGTCGTTCAGTCTATAAACAACAACAGCAATAAAAATGCTTTCTAGTTACAGGCTATCAATCTGCTGTATGTTCTATTCTACAATATAGTCCTTTTATTTAATATATCATCAAGTTTTTTTTCTGTCATCAATTCATTCTATAGATAGAGGGCCTATTACTTGCCAGCCAGAATACACACTGTTGGGTCTACAATGGCAAATAAGTTCCTAACCTAAAGAAACTCACAAGTAAGTATCCAGGCAAATAAAACACCCAGAGATGTGTGATCATACAGGAGGCTATAGGAGCACCCAGGAGGGACACCTGACCCTCCTCTTTGGGGATCAGGGAAGCCTTCCCCATCTTAATTGGGGACGGAAGGAGAAATCAGCACTGACCAGGAGGGTTGGGGATGTGAAAGGTCAGAGCAGGAAGAACGGCGTGGACAGCAGGAACAGCGTTTGGGGGAGCAGGTCACCGAAGGCCTTCCACCAGGCAATGGCCGCGCTGAGCCTTGAAGCACAGGCGGGAGTTGGCCAGGTGGGTTCAGGGAGGGAGGGAAGAGGATTGCAGGAAGGAGGCTCACACATGTGAAGACACACATGAAAGAAAGTGCAAGTAGCTTGTCAGGCAGTCAAAGGTTATAGAACAGATGAGGCCTGAAGAAATGGATCTAGGATTCTCAGCATAGAGATAATTGAGGAAGGCAAGAGCTTGGGTTAGATGCCCAAAGAGGGTACAGGATATAAAGAGAATGGGCAAGGCACAGCCCTGAGGGTTATCGGATTTAAGGGACAGGCCTCCTATGGGGATCCTATGAAGGAGACTAAGTGGAGTCAAGCCAGCAGGAGAAAGAGGGGAATACTGGGCAAGAGCAGCACATGGTGTCCAGTGTGAAGTAGACCATATTGCATGTCTGTGCAGTGTTCTATCAGATGGAGGTATGAGTATTTATTTACACGAATGCCTGTGGATGAACATTTGTTTCTGATTATTACTAAAGATTCAGAGAACAGCTTAGTTTCCCTGTACATGCCTGAACAATTCATTATAGCACACTTCTAAAAGTCATAGATACTAACAAGTATCGAATGGCTGTGCCAGAAAAGTCATGCCAATTCAAGCGCCCAACAGCTGTGTGTGACAGAACTCTCTCCAAGCGTATAGAAGAATCACGGCACCTCATAGTTTGATTATTTTTGTTTACTAGTGAGACAGAATATGTTCATGTATGTTTTAGAAATATGGATATTCTCTTTTGCAAACTGCCTTTGAATGTTCAGTTTTTTTCTGGATTTGTTAAGAGTGTTTCACATGTTACTTAAATTTTTCTTTATCTAATATATTAACAAAAGCAATATTTTCTCTTTTTTACAGATTTTATTTATTTATTTTTAGAGAGGGGAAGGGAGGGAGAGAAACACTGAGAGCTCACACATGTTGGTGACCTGGTCCACAACCCATGTGTGTGCCCTGACTGGGAATTGAACCGGCAACCTTTCAGTTTGCAGGCCAGCACTCAATCCAGTTAGCCAAACCAGCCAGGGCTTCTTTTCTTCTTTATCATGCTTTATTCACTGTGATGCAAAAGCAGTATTTTCAATTTAACTCTTTAATCATTTTAGTGTAGGAATAAACAATTGTTTCTTGGTTTTTTTTTTACTTAAGGCAAGTTTAATATTTATATTATATACATGAGAATTTTTAATGAGCGGAAAATGTTGGAATACATTTTTCAATTAATAACATCTAATTTTTGTTCTAGTTCTGGAGACTTATTGGTCTTCTATATAAAATCATTTACTGTCTTCTCTTGAGATTAATAGCCAGTAATCAGTCACCTCGTAAGTAAGAAATGCATCAAAATAACAGTAGGGAACTAGGAAGGGAAAGTGGACATTTGTAATTCTCGGCTGCCCAGGGTCCACCCGCTTGTTCTAATAGCACTGTGGTTTCCTTTTGGGAAACTACCACTTGCAACGTGAGCATGAAAGCATATGATTCTCACCAAATACTTTTGTCATTTTCAAAAAGGTTCTGAACTTAGCCCTGGCTGGTGTGGCTCAGTGGATGGAGTGCCAGCCTGCAAACTGAAAGGTTGCTGATTTGATTCCCAGTCAGGGCACATGCCTGGGTTGCAAGCCAGGTTCCCGGGTGAGGGCACGGGAGAGGTAACAGATAGATGTATCTCTCACACATCAAAGTTTCTCTCCCTCCCTTCCCCTCTCTCTAAAAATAAATAAAATCTTTTTTTTAAAAGGTTCTGAATTTAGTTATTATCATGTACAGATGCTCTCTCTTAAAGAAGCTGATTTTGGCCTGAGTGTGCCTGTTAAACATATTACAGCATGGGTTTGTCACTCAATATTTTGTTTTTGAGACGTATCCATAGTGAATTATTTTTATCTAGTTCATTCATTTTTTAGCTCCTATGTAATATTCAGTTTTATAAATTTATTAGGTTGAACCATATCAAAATGGCTGAACAGTGGCAAATTCACATGATTTGACCAAATATCACAACTATCTATTTTCCAACAAATTAATGTTTAAGTTATTTTCAATATTTTATTATTGTAAGCAATGATGTAATCAAAATCCAATTATATACCTCCTTAAACACAAGTGTAAAAACTCCTCTAGGGTATATACTAAAAAGTAGATCTTTGGCCAGGTAGCTCAGTTGGTTGGAGCATCATCCCATATATCAAAAGTTTTGGGTTTGATCCCCAGTCATGTTGCATACGGGAGGCAACCGATTGATCTCGACCTCTGTCTTTCTCTCTCCCTCCCATCCCCCCTCCATCTCTCCCCCTTCCTCTATCTCTAAAATCAATAAACATATCCTTGGATGAAGATTTTTTTTAAAAAGTAGAGTTGCTGGGTTTTAGGGTGTATACAACTTCTATTTAAATCATTTATTTTCTTAACAAAGTAGTTAGCCAATTGTCACAGAACCATTTATTTCTGTACTCATTTGAAAAATCATTTTTATTGTATATTGCATTATTTGGGTATTTGAATATGTTTTTCTAGGTCCAGTGTTCTCTCTGATATGAAAAACTGAGTATTTCAATCACTCGATTGAAGTCCTTTGGTGCCT
>PVJI01006653.1:0-84591 GCA_004026765.1 Micronycteris hirsuta | reverse complement strand
CAAGGGAGGGAGGTGGGTTTGCCTGGGGTGGGGTGGGGGGAGGGTAAATGCAGACAACTGTAATTGAACAACAATAAAATAATTAAGCCCCGGCTGGTGTAGCTCAGTGGATTGAGCACGGGCTGGGAACCAGAGGGTCCCGGTTAGATTCCCAGTTGGGGCACATGCCTGGGTTGCGGGCCAGGTCCCCAATGAGGGCCACGTGAGAGGCAACCATACATTGTTCTTTCTCCCTCCCTTCTCCTCTCTCTGAAAATAAATAAATAAAATCTTTAAAAAAAAAAAGACCTTTAAAAAAATAATAATAATTAAAAAAAAAAAAGCCCAGCCCTTTCAGTCCCCCCTCGCAAGAGAGAACAACCCATCTGCAATCTCCCTAGGAAATACTCCGCCCAAATTGAAAGCTCAAGGTATTCCTATTTATTGTATTTTAATCCTCATGTTAAGAAAGGTTGTTTTACAGGGCAAGTGCCGCGCAAGCCTCCAGCAGCCAGGCAGTAGCATTGTCCCCTTTATGACCCCTCCCCATATACAGAGCCAGAAAGGAGTGAAGCAGGTTACCATGCCCTGGAGTACCTAAGGTTCCACCCCATTCAACTTACCAGGTGAGCTAAGATAGGGAGTCAAAGAAGCTCTACCTAATATATAGGGAAAAACAAAAACAAAAAAACAAACAAAAAAAGATGTAGGGAGGCTGCCAAATCAAAGAGACAAAGAACCATGGCCCAAATGAAGAACAGAGCAAAACCCCAGAAAAAGAACTAAGTGAAATAGAGATTGTCTATCTCTAGACAAATAGAGATTTGTCTAAAGAAAAATCCACAGGAAAAGTACAGTGAAGGGAAAGAAGCTTGGGTTCAAATCAATGATTGGGAACATAAAGAAGAAATAAATAATCAGCCAGAACAGAATTAAGAAACAAGAATTCAAAAATATGAGGAGAGAATAAGAAGACTCTGGGACATCTCCAAAAGGGTCAACATCCGAACCATAGGGATGTCAGAAGGAGAAGAGGAAGAGCAAAATATGAAAACTTATTTGGAAAAATAATGAAAGAAAACTTCCCCAATTTGGCAAAGGAAATAGACATACAAGTCTAGAAAGCTGAGAGAGTCCCAGAAAGAGGACCACAGCAAGACACATAATAATTTAAATGCCAAAGGTTAAAGATAAAGAGAAAATCTTAAAGGCAGTAAGAGAAAAGCAGATAGTTACCTACAAAAGAGTTTCCATAAGAGCATCAGCAGATTTTTCAAAAGAAACTTTTCAGGCAAGAAGAGACCAGCATAAAGTATTTAAAGTGATGAAACGTAAGGACCTACAAGCAAGATTATATCCAGCAAAGCTGTCATTGAATTCAAGGGCAGATAAAGTACTTCCCAGACAAGATAAAGCTAAAAGAGTTCATCATCACCAATCTATGATATGAAATGTTAAAGGGCCTTTTTTAAAAAAAAGAAGAAGATCAAACTGGGAACAGTAAAATGACAACACTCACAACTATCAACAACTGAATCTAAAACACAAAAACAAACTAAGCAAACAACTAGAACAGGAACAGAATCATAGATATGGAGATCATCTGGAGGGTTATCAGTGGGGATGGAGAAGGGAGAGAATGGGGGGAAAGGTACAGGGATTAAGAAGCATACTTTGTACATACAAAATAGACAGGGGATGTTAAGAATAGTATAGGAAATGGACAAGCCAAAGAACTTATATGCATGACCCATAGACATGAACTAAGGGGCGGGGGATGGCTGGAAGGGAGGGGAATACTGGGTGGAGGGAGAAAAAGGGGGAAAATTAGGACAACTGTAATAGTATAATCAATATACTTAAAAGTAATCAAAGCCCAGGCACAATAAGAGAGCCCACATAAACTGAATTAAGGACAACCTTACAGCATCCAGAAAAGGACATCAAAGTGATGGCACCACTGAGTCTCACAGAAGTCCATCCCACAAAGAAAGGCAGGCAAAGCAGAGCAACCTGAGGCGCAGAAACAAGCAAAAAGATTCACCTAAAATGGAGACAAAGAAATAGCCACCAGTCAAAAAGAAAGGAGGAATACATAGAAAAAGAACAAAATGAAACTGAGGCAAGCAATGTATCATAGAATTCAAAATAATGGTTATAAGGATGTTCAAGGAACTCAGTGAGAACTACAAAGAAATTTATGGGAGCTACAAGGAACTCAGTGAAAACTACAACAGCATGAAAAGGGATGTAGAAACGATCAATAAGAACCAGGGAGAAATGAAGAACATAACATCTGAAATGAAAAATACAGTTGAAGAAATCGAAAGTGGGCTAGATGAAGCAGAAGACAAAATCAGTGAGCTGGAAGACAAGGTTGAAAGAAATACACAGCCAGAGCAACAAAACAAAACAAAAAAGACACCAAAAGAAGGAGGCTAGTTTAAGGGAGCTTCAGGACAACACATAAAATGTAACAACATTCGCATCATAGGAATATCAGAAGGAGAAGAAAAGGAGCAAGGGATAGAAAACTTATTTGAAAAAATAATGACAGAAAACTTGCCTAAGTTGGTGAGGGAAAAAGTCTTACAAGTTCAGGAAACACAGAGGGTCCCAATCAAGATGAACAGAAAGAGACCTACACCAAGACATGTCAAAATTAAAACAGCAAATTTTAAACACAAAGAGAGAATCTTACAGGCAGCAAGGGAGGAAAAGCTAGTAACATACAAGGGAGCTCTGATAAGGCTTTCAGCAGATTTCTCAGCAGAAACACTAAAAGCTGGAATGGATTGGCATGAATATTCCAGATAGCAAAAAAGCAAGGACCTACAACCTCTATCATGCATGGCTCTCATTTTAAATGGAAGGTGAAATAAAGAGCTTCCCAGACAAAAGAAGGCTAAAAGAGTACAAGATTACAAGAGAACAAGAAAAGATAGTTTCTCTATCTCCATCAAACAAGAATGCAAGAAATGTTAAAGGGACTGCTATAAAAAGAAGAGGAAATAGAGAAAGAGAGAGAGGTGAGGTGGGGGTGAGGGGGGACATGGGTATAGAAACAATGGCAATGAATAACTACCTATCAATAATAACCTTAAATGTAAATGATTAACTGTGCCATTCAAATGACAGGGTAACTGAATGGATGAGAAAATATGACCTGCATATATGCTGTCTATGATAGATCCACCTCAGAACAGAAGATGTACACAGGCTGAAAGTGAAGAAAAGGAAAAATGTATTCCAAACAAATGGATATGAAAAGAAAGCTAAGGTAGCAATACTTATGTCAGACAAAGTAGACTTCAAAACAAAGGACATAAAAAGGTACAAAGAAGGTCACTACATAATACTTAAGGGAGTACTCCAACAGGAGGATACAACCCTTGTAAACATATATGCATCCATATAGGAGACGTAAATATATAAAGAAAATCTTGGAGGACTTCAAGAAAGATATTTACAGCAACACAGTCATTGTAGGGGATTTTAACACCCCACTGTCAACAATGGATTGATTTTCCAAACAATGAATCAACAAGGATATTTTGGCAATGAATGACACTGTAGACCAAATAGACTTAATCGATATATACAGAACCTTTCACTCCAAAGACACAAAATACACATTCTTTTCAAATGCACATGGAATATTTTCAGAGATAGACCACATGGTAAGATGTTGGGAACTGCCCTGCCTGGTTTCAGAAGCTGTAACCCCCCTATGGCTAAGGCTGAGTGAGAGACCTTCGGACCATAAGCCACTAAGTAGACAAAGCTTATCTCCCTGGTGGGGGCATCGCTTCTGCCCCCTTTTACTTCACCCTAATTGGCCCCAGGCAGATGACTGGTTAGCCAATGACAGGTAAGATTCCTCAAGGGAGGGACAACCTAAAAAGGCACAGTTGTGAAGGGGTCCTCAGGGAAAGACTGGGGGGAGGGCTATAGAAAAAGGGGGTGATAGATCCTCACCCCTCAGCTTTGATATAGCCTGAGTCCTCATTCTGTCTGCAAGAAGTCTCCTAATTTCTCGGCTGCCTTACTTCCCCTGCCCAACTTAAGCCTGAAACAATGCTGGAGGGTGGTGCAGCCCTAGGCAGGAATGGGCAGTTCCCCAGGGCAATCAGGCTTAAGAAAGAATGCATAAAATCCTGTGAAACCTGCTTTGTTAATACCCTCAATTTTCTGATAAGGGTCCAAGCATGAAATGAGTTTGTTTCCCAAGGTTTTATAGCCCTTTAGCTAACTGACCCTGACTCAGAATAAGCCCTCATAGTTCTTTGAATGTTATCTGTTGTTTGATCATTACTGCCTGACAATGATGAATGAGGACCTTCCTTGATGTAATGCTCCCAGAAAGCAATAATAGCCTGTCCAGGCAAGGGTCGGGGCACTCCCTCACTCAGAGAATAGCCATGCTGTCCATTTTCTCCACTGGACTTCTGCAGTCCACGTGAATTTGTTTGTTGCATCCATAGCACTGTGGACACCACTGGCCAGAGTCCGCATCAGTAGGACACAAAACAAGCCTCAAAACATTCAAGAAAATTGGAATATCAAGCATCTTTTGGGATCACAATAGATTGAAACTAGAAACCATCCTCAAGGAAAAAAACCTCAAAAACATTCAAATACATGACGAATGAGCAACATGTTATTAAACAATGAATGGGTCAACAATGAGATCAAGGAAGAAATCAAAGTATCATGAAACAAATGAAAATGAACACAAAACAACCCAAAACTCATGGGACACAGCAAAAGCAGTCCTGAGAGGGATGTTCATAGCAATACAGGCCTACCTAAAGAAGATAGAAAAATCTCAAATAAACAACCTAACCCTACATCTACAAGAACTAGAGGAACAATAACAAACAAAGCCCAGAGCAAGTAGAAGGGAGGAAATAATCAATGTCAGAGCAGAATTAAATGACAGAGATTCTAAAAGAACTATTTAAAGGATCGATGAATCCAGGAGATGGTTCTTTGAAAAGATAAACAAAATTGATAAGCCTTTAAGCAGATTCATCAAGGAAAAAAGAGAGAGGACCCAAATAAACAAAATCAGAAATGAAAGAGAAGTAACAACCAATACCACAGAAATACAAAGACTGTAAGAAATTACTATGAGCAATTTATATGCCAAGAAATTGAACAACCCGGGCGAAACAGACAAATTTCTAGAAACATACCATTTTCCAACATTGTCAAAAAGGAGCAGAAAGCCTGAATTGATCCATAAAAACTAGTGAAATTGAAGCAGCAATCAAAAAACTCTTGACAAACAACCCTAGAGTGGATAGCTTCACAGGTGAATTTTACTAAACATTTAAAGAAGATCTAACTCCTATCCTTTTCAAACTAATCCAAAAAATTCAAGAAGAGGGAAGTCTCCCAACTCTTTTTGTGAGACCAATTTCATCCTAATTCCAAAATCAAGTAAAGACACAAGAAAGAAAGAAAAGTATAGTCCAATATCTCTGATGAACATACATGCTAAAATCCTCAAAGAATATTGTCAATATGGGTTCAGCAACACATTAAAAAGATCATACATGATGATCAAGTGTGATTCATCCCAGGGCTGCAAAGATGATTCAATATGCACAAGTCAATAAACATAATACACCACATAAACAAAATGAAGGACAAAAATCACATCATCACATTAATAGATACTGAGAAAGCATTTGGTAAAATCCAGCACCAATTTATGATAAAAATATTCAGCAAAGTGGGAATAGAGGGAGCATTCCTCAGCATAATAAAAGCCATGCACAAGAAACCTACTACCAACATTATACTCATCAGGCAAAAACTGAAAGCTTTCCCCTGAAGATAAGGAAGAAAGAAGATAAGGGTGTCCACTTTCACCACTCTTATTCAACAGAATTCTGGAAGTTCTAGCCACAGCTATCAGACAAGAAGAAGAAATAAAAGTCATCTAAATTGGAAAACTGTCATTATTTGCAGATGACATGATAGTGTACATAGAAAGCCCCAGAGTCTCCACTAAACAACTACTAGGCCTAATAAGTGAATTTGGTAAAATAGCAGGATACAGTCACTATTCAGAAACTGATGGTTTTTTGTACACCAACAATAAAAGGTCAGAAAGAGAAACTAGGGGGAAAATCCCATTTACTATAGCAACAAGAAAAACAAAATATCTAGGAATAAATCTACCCAAGGAGGTAAAAGACCTATACTCAGAAAACTATAGAACACTGAAGAAAGAAATTAAGGAAGATACAAATAAATGGAAGCATATACCGTGGTCATGGGTTGGAAAAATTAACGTCATTAAAATGTCCATACTATCCAAAGCAATCTGTAGAGTTTACACAATTCCTACTAAAATACCAATGGTATATTTTACAGATCTAGAACAAATATTTCAAAAATTTATGTGGAACCAAAAAACACCCTGAATAGCCTTAGCAATCTTGAGAAGGAAGAACAAAGTAGGAGGGATTGCAACACCTGATATCAAACTATACTACAAGGCTACAGTAATCAAAACAGTCTGGTACTGGCATAAAAAACAGATACATAGATCAATGGCACAGAATGGAGAAACTAGACCACCATCTTATACCATACACTAAAATAAACTCAAAATGGGCAAAAATCTTAAATATAAGTCAGGACACCATAAAAGTCCTAGAGGAAAACATAGGCAAGAAAATTTCAGATATTCCATGTAGCAATATTTTTGCCAATATATCTCCTATGGCAAGGTTAATAAAGGAAAAAATAAACAAATGAGACTACATCAAATTTAAGAGCTTCTACACGGCTAAAGAAACAATCATCCAAATAAAAAAGGAATTGCCCTGGCTGGTGTGGCTCAGTGGATTGAATGCCGACCTGCAAACCAAAGGGTTGCCAGTTCCATTCCTGGTCAGGGCAGATGCCTAAGTTGCAGGCCTTGTCCCCAGTGGGGGGCGTGTTAAGAGGCAACCACACATTGATGGTTCTCTCCATCTCTATCTCCCTCCTTCCCCCTCTCTCTAAAAATAAATAAATAAATAATACAACCTTTAAAAAATAATGAAAAGGAAACTAATCGTATGAGAGAATATATTTGCCAATGACACATTGGCCAAGGGTTTGAAATCCAAAATATATAATGAATTTATCTGACTCAACACTGGGAAGACAAACAATCCAATTAAGAAATAGGCAAAGGACCTGAATAGACACTTCTCCAAGGAGGACATACAGAGGGCCCATAGACAAATGAAAAGATGCTCAACAACACTAGCCATCAGGCATGCAATTTAAAACCACAATGAGATATCACCTCACATCTGTCAGAATGGCCATTATTAATGAATCAACAAAAAGTTCTGGTGAGGATGCAGAGAAAAGGGAACCGTAGTGCACTGTTGGTGGGAATGCAGACTGGTGCAGCCACTGTGGACAACAATATGGAATTTCCTCAGAAAACTAAAAATGGAACTGCTGGTAATATATCCTAATAATCCTGAAACACCAATTCAAAAGAACTTATGCACCCCTATGTTCATAGCAGTTCTACTTACAATAGCCAAGAACTAGAAACAGCCTAAGTGCCCATCAGTAAATGAGTGGATCGAAAAACTGGTACATTTTACACAATGGAATACCACACAGCAGAAAGAAAGAAGGAGCTCCTACCTTTTGCAGCAGCATGGGTGGGACTGCAGGATATTCCGCTAAGTGAAATAAGCCAGGTAGTGAAAGACAAATACCATATGATCTCACCGATAAGTTGAATCTAATGAACAAAATAGAAACACAGGCATGAACACACGGAACAGACTGAAAGTGACCAGAGGGGAGGGGGGAGGGAGATAATGGTGAGAAGAAGGGGCAGGAACTAGACAAAGAGCATGTATGGATGACCCATGGTCACGGACAGCAGTGTGGGAATTGACTGTGGGAGCAGGGGAGTGGGATGGGCGGAGGAGGGCAAAGTGGGAAAAATTGGAACAACTGTAATTGAATAACAATAAAAAATGATAAAAAAAATAAAAATATTTAAAACAAGGTTATTGGTCAAAGAAGAATTCCCAACAGCTCTTTACATCTCACACAGAGAAAACAAGAAAAATTATATATAAACCACTATGTGAAAAATTAGATTGAATAAAAAAATTATCAAATGTTGAGAATTCTTAAGTACTGCAGTAAGCTATAAAGAAAAATTACCAAACCTCTGGAGATATTGCAAAACGGGAGAGTTTCTGAACTTGTTGGTGCTACTTACCATCACTGTGCGTAAAGGCAAAAGGAAGGATTGGCTGGATCAGGTGGTCTTCCAGGCCCAGGTGCCTACGGCTAAAATAAACGTGTTCTTTATCTGACTTTTGTGCATTTAAATATCCAAATGCAGTATTGTTTTACATGCTAAGAGGATTTTGTAGACAATGAAGACTATTTTAAGACTAATCCTGTTTTTGTAAAATACAACAGCAGACTTGCCTATAAAGATTATTGTATGTAATCCATTCATAGACTTGTATGAATCACTTTCCTTAAGGAAATGTCATAATTTTTATGATATCCCTGAATAGTATTGGCATGTGTTTATATAGCTCTCTTCAATAAAGTCAATAATGTGATTTACTGGCATATTATTTCCACATCAGGCAGAACTTATCTGGATTTTATAAGTTAGAGTGTAGAGTGAAATACAAATAAGTGAAAATGCTTTGCCTAAAAACAATATATCTAAAATTAGAATTCAATCTGATATGTATGGAATTTTTTACCTAAGTGCCAACTGAAGGTGACTAAATACATTAGATGATGTCTTCTTGTCTTGTGATGTGGTTTTTTAGTTGCATGTTTCTAGAGTCATTGTTCTGAAAACAATGTTGTTTTGGAACTCAGTGCTGTTTTGAATCTGACTCAAGGGGCTTGTGGGGCGGGAAGGGGCCTCAGAGACCAGCAGGACTGACACTCCAGCTTCACAAGTCAGGAAGTGTGATTTGGAGACAGGAAGCAACTTGCCCAATGACATACGGGTAGCTTGTGGCACGGCTGACACTAGACTCCTACTCTTCCGATTCCAGCCTGGGTCTCTTTCCTTTATCCCATGCTACTCATAAAAACCTATGAACCTTCAAAACACTACAAACTGAGCATTGTCCTACCTGTGATAGCAGCAGTTTTCAGAAGGATATGCATTGTATTTAAGCAGGTCATATGACTTTAAGAAAGAATGGGCACAGCATGGGAGTGGGGACTGGCATTTGGGTCACTGTAGCACAAGTAAAATCCCGGTGATAAAGAGTGGACTGCCATTCTCCCCTGCACTTCGTTTCTCCACCAAACTGAGCTGTGGCTCTGTCACTCTGCACCTGGCCCTAAGGACACATATCAAATCGATTACTCTCACCAGATAGTTTTAATCATAGTTGGTAATAGTGCTTATAAATTTCATTGGTTTCCTGTACAGAGAAAGATATCAAATAAAAGAGTCCTTTTTGAGATAAGTACACAAATATTTTCTATACCATAAGTCTGTTTTCTATTCATTATACAGGAGTAGGCCATCTGGTAATGGAGAAAATGGTTTGAAAGCCCACCTAAATTAATCTGGAATGTTGCATTTCCTGTCTTTGGGGCTTTGAATTTTTAAGTTTTATATTGGAATGGATGGTGATCAGGCTAAAAGTAATACCTCTCTTATGCCTGTGCATATATATCAGGGTACACATGCACACAATTCAAATAATAAGGTGCATGTTTTACTAACATAAGGTATGTGTAGGAATTACAAGAAGACCAGACCAGAACCCAGTTTCTCCAAGCAACAAATAGTACATTCACTTATCACATTGTTTTGTCAAGCACAGCATCTAGCGTATGGTATTCAAAGTAGGGTTCCTAAGTTGGAGTGTCACTTAGAACCCTGTGCGTTAGTTGCCTAGCTATTGCGTTAATGTTTTCCGTGTGCTGCAAATAAGACACCAAGGAAGAGTTAAAGGGCCTCACAGCACATCAATGATGAAAATGATAACGAAAGCTAAGAGTAAAGAGAAGGGCCTGAAAAACACCTCTTTAAAAGAATAATATATTTGGAGTACAGGAGTTTTCAAATATTTCAGTCATCGAAGCTAAACAACTATTAAGATGTTAAGAAACAATCAGATGTTAATTTTAATGATTTATGTATTCAAGGAAAGTGGTCATGAAGTTTATGTCACTAATAATGACACAAAAGATGATAGTGAAAAATAGTAGTTGTCCATATTATGACGGTTAGGGATTGAGTTTGTATGAATTGTATGGTTTCCTTTTTAGGTTTAATCTTATTCAGGTCAAATAAGAAATTTTCTCTTGTAGGTTATCTCTGCTCCAGTCCTTGTTTTCTATTTGCAAATAAATGAGCTGCTTTATTCTGAAAACCAAGGTGAAAGGGATAACATTATAAAATTATATCTTCATGTATTTCACCATGTAAACATGTACACATCCATATAAAATTATACTTATAAAACATCCCTATAGAATAGTAGCAAAATCCCATAGGATTCTAGGGGTTCCAAGAACATACTATGAGGAATCCAATTTAAAATAAGTGCTTTTTTTTTTTTTTGAAATTGTAGGGTACCAGATGGGATGATTTTGGTTCCAACTAAGATAAATGTGTTTTATTCAAACATTAAGTCCTGCGGTAGAACAGCTACAGGTCCGTTAACTCAGCAATTTAACAAGACCATCAAAGACACAGAATTCCTTTCTTCTTTCTGCTCAGCTACACCCTTGCATGTGGGGATTTATCTCATGGTGACAGTGTGACTGCAGCAGTTCCAAACACCACATCCCTCCTATCTCCACAGGGTAACAACCAAAGCCTAGAAGAGAAAATGAGGCCACAGCCTTATGTTCTGTGGCTTCCTAAGAGCGAGGAAAACAACCCCAGATACCCCCACCCCAATTAGATGCCACTTACAAGGCTAAAAATTCATCATGTGGTCATTCTTAAGCCAGTCACCAGAGAGGGGAGTAGAATGACCAATTGTTGGCTTAGGTAAGTGATTCTCAACCCAGGCTGCATGCTAACAACACTTGGGAAGTTTAAAAAAACCATCAAACTCTAGACTAATTAAGCATAATCTCTGGAGGTGGGCCTGAGCATCAGTATTTTTATAGCATTCCCAGAAGATTCTGATAAACAGCAAAGGGTGATCACACATGTTAGAATGGCTACTATCAAACAGGCAAGATAACAAGTATTGGTGAGGATGTATAGAAAAGGGGACCTCTGTGTGCTGTTGGTGAGATTGTAAATTGGTGCAACCACAATGGAAAATTGTATGGAAGTTCCTCAAAAAATTAAAAGTAGAACTACCTTATGATCCAGCAATTCCACTTCTGGGTATTTATTCAAAGAAAAAAAAAAAACAACTCAAATAGACATATGGCCCTGGTTGGTGTGGCTCATTGGATTTAGTGCCAGCCTGTGAACCAAAAGGTCACCGGTTCCATTCCCAGGCAGGGCACATGCCTGGGTTGTGGGCCAGGTCCTCAGTAGGGAGCGCATGAGAGGCAACCACATGTTGATGTTTCTCTCCTTCTCTTTCTCCCTCCCTTACCCTCTGTCTAAAAATAAATAAATAAAATCTTTTAAAAATATAGATATATGTACCCCCTGTTTATTACAGCATTCTTTACAATAGCTGAGATATGGAAACAACTTAAATGCCCATCAATTGATGAATGGGTAAAGAATGCATGACATATAAATATAACCTCATATATACATATATAAACTCATACACACAACGGAATATTATTCAGTTATAAAATAGATGGAGTTCTGGCTGGTGTGGCTCAATGGATTGAGCACCAGCCTGCAAATCAAAAGTTAGCCAGCTTGATTCCCAATCTGGGCACATGCTTGTGTTGTGGGCCAGGTCCCCAGTTGGGGGTGTGCAAGAGGCAACTGATGGATGTTTCTCTTTGTACATCGATGTCTCTCTCCTTTTCTTTATCCCTCCCCTCCCCTCTCTCTGAAAATAAGTAAATAAAATACTTTCTAAAATATTTAAAATAAAAAATAAATTAAAAAGAAGGAAATTTTGCCACTTGTAACAAACAGATGAACACTGAGGTCATTATGCTAAGTTAGAGAAAGACATACCATATGATTCTACCCATATAGGGAATCTAAAAAAACAAAAATAAAAACCAAGCTTAGAGAGAGCGCTGGCTGGGTGGCTCAGCTGGTGGCTCAGGGCACATACCCAGTTGGGGCGAATACATGCGGCAACTGATATATGTTTTTCTCTCACATCAGTGCAGGTTGGTGTTTGCCAGAAGCAGGAAATGGGGGGAGGAGTGGATGAAATAGGTGAAGGGGGGTCAGAAAGTACAAAACTGCAGTTATAAAATAAGTCCTGGGGATGCAATGCACAGCATGGCAACTAAAGTTAATAATACTGTGTTGTATATTTGAAAGTTGCCAAGAGAGTAGATCTTAAAAGTTCTCATCATAAGAAAAAAATTTTGTAACTATGTATGATGATGGATGTTAACTAGACTTATTGTGGTGATCATTTTGAAATATACAGGGTGGGGCAAAAGAAGGTTTTCAATTGTGAGTACTTGAAACAGTTTCTTGTATTATTATTTATTAGTTATTATATTATATTCCATATGAGTAACTGTAAACCTACTTTTGCCTCACCCTGTATACAAATACTCGATTATTATGTTGTATACTGGAAACTAGTATAATATGTCAGTTATATCTCAATAACTTTAAAAGCAATAATAACAATAAAACTAAAACTTTTGAACAAAAAAAAAGTAAGGGTTGAGAACCAGTCTAATTCTTAGATGAATTGAGCTTGATCCCCTTGGGTAAGAGAGAGACCCAGACTTTCTTGATACGTATGGTTGCCTGATAACCGAGCAAAAATGGGGTTCTGTTATCAACGAAGTAGGGAGAGAATGACTTTGTTAGGTCCATCATGACATTACAGAGAAAATTTAAGAACTAGTCAGCTGTAAAAGCACATGTTATGGATATACACTATAAACACTAAAGATGATTTTCATTTTTGAAGTCACAAGTAGTCTACTGCATAATCATTGGTCATTAAAGAAAATGAATTCCTGCCCTGGCTGGTGTGGCTCAGTGGATCCAGTGCTGGCATGTGAACCAAGAGGGTTCTATTCCCAGTCAGGGCACATGACTGGGTTTCAGGCCAGGTCCCCAGTAGGGGACGTGGGAGAGGCAAC
The DNA here is from genome assembly GCA_004026765.1 of Micronycteris hirsuta. NCBI lineage: Eukaryota > Metazoa > Chordata > Mammalia > Chiroptera > Phyllostomidae > Micronycteris > Micronycteris hirsuta. The sequence continues at coordinate 71,364 of PVJI01006653.1, read as the reverse complement.
CACACATTGACTTTTCTCTCCCTCTCTTTCTCCCTCCCTTCCCCTCTCTAAAAATAAATAAATAAAATATTTTTTTTAAAAAGAAAAGAACGGATTTCTATGACCAGTGTTGCTCAGTGCCAGTGTGGCTCAGTTGGTTCGAGCATCATCCCATAACTGAAAGGCTGTGGGTTCAATCCCCGGTCAGGGCACATACCTAGGCTTGTGGGTACGATGCTTCTACCAGGGTTATGATCCCTGGTCCGGGCACAGGTGACCCTCAGTCTGGATGTGTATGATCCTGGGTCCTGGCTCCAATACTGGTCCAGGTGGATATCAGAGGCAACTAATCAATGCCTCTCTTTCACATCAATGTTTCTCTCTTTCCCTTCCTCTCTCTCTAAAAGTAATGAAAAAAAAAATGTCCTTAAGTGAGGATTTTAAAAAAGGAAAGAAAGAAAACAAATTCCTTCTTTCTACTTAGGCTCAGAGCTACTCAGACTTTGAGAGCAGGTTTGTCAAGATGACAGAGGACCAAGGCAATAGATTTCAATGATGAAACAGGAAATTCATTCATGAGCTTTTGGCATACTTCCAAATTTACTTAGCCAGAAATGGGATAACTAGATTTTCCTACTTATGCTTTACTGTCCTCAATGAGAATGCCCAAATATTAGACTAGATGGAACCAAATATTAGATGGGACCTTAAAGAAAATCTGGCTCCCACACCCTTTCCATCCCACCAACCTGCTACCCACTTTAATGTTTGAATAGACTGAAGCACAGAGAAGTCATGTAGTTTACTGGAGATTGCAACAGGAATCTGTGGCAAAAGTAGACCTTTTCTCCACCTTTCTCCCACCCTGTCTTTGGAGCTCTTTTAATAATTAGAGTGTTTCTCTGATTGGAGCTCTGTGTATCTCAGCTGCGAGTGCTGTACAAGACATGCTAAGTAAACAATTTAGCTTTAACACTCAGTTTTCTAAAGGGACACAAGGGGGCAGCAAAAGTTTAAGGAAAAAAATTCCAGTTCTAACTTGTGCAGGCTACATGCAGGGGTGGGCAAAAGTAGGTTTACAGTTGTGAGTACACAAAACAAAAAGTTTATTCTTGTATTATTATTTATCAATTGTTGTAAACCTACTTTTGCCCACCCCTGTATATACATTTGGAAATGTTTGGAAAAGGGATACTGGGGGGTGGAGAGTGTTTTTTTGTTTGATGATGCTGAGATTGTTTATGACCCATTTGTGTCGACAAGGTATTGGAGATTTCAGAGAAAGTGGTAGTCACCAGGACTCAGTTTTGCTTTCAAGTGTGTCACTGCTAAGAGATTATGAAAAACACTCCTTATAAATAAGAGATGTGTCTTCAGAATGTTTGTGAATACTGAGCCATACCTCCCTTGTAGAAGTGAGATTTTGTGTTACATAGACTGGAATAAGTAAAGGCACACATATTGGTAAAAATTTCCATTAGCTATTATTATTACCCATTTTCATTGCTATGATTACTGATGAATAAAACATTTCCCTTTCATAATTACATCTATTTTTTATTTCCTCACTCTTGAATGTTTGCTTTCTTATTGTCAGTTACTCCAAATAGTGATTTCTGAGGGATTATTCCTGCTTCCCTTCTATCAAATTGTTATTGTTAAGTGGAATTCTTGCACTGGAATTCTGTGCCATAAAATATTAGGCATGTGTCCCAGCAGTGTTCAAGACACGTTCAAGAGACAGGTAACGGCAGGCAAATGCAGATGAGAATTTTCTGGTTTTTTTGCAGCTTTCAGAGGAGGTTAAACTCATTCAAGGGAAACAGTCACCAATGAAACATCAACATCAAACCCAAGAGCCATTTCTCTAGCGTCATCCGGAATCCAGGCTTTGAATGCTACTTCTATCAACACTGCACATTTCCTATGTACAATTAACAAGGGATACACAGATGATTTTAATTCCAACCCCTTTAAGGCAGACTGGATGGTTTACAAACATTTAGTCAAAAGGTATTTTAATTGGGCCTTAATCCTGAGCACGGTCCTGAACGCTGTATGCAGTAGTGTGGGCAAGCTGCATGGAGCTGGACCGGTGTGCTGAGGGGAAGGCCATCCCCTGGACACACAGCCTTACCTGCTTCAGCCACCGAAAAGCTGAGTGACGCTAGGCTCAGAGTATACACCTGTGGGGAGGGACATTACAATGAGAATGCTAAGGCTCTAGAATTCTGTGATTCTAATAGTTTCTTCTTTAAGATTAAACTGTGGAAAACATACTAAGTTCCCTCTCTTTGGGAGGTTTGAGCCAGGCTGCTGTTGAACATAACAAGTAAGATTTTTCCTATCTAGTATTGGCACTGGGACACAGGAGAATTGCCAAGGCCAAGGAAATTCTGTTATTTGAAAAAGTTTTAGTTGTTAGCTTTTCTTTCTAGCAGTAAAACTAAAAGAAAAAAGATGTTAAAAATATTTTCACTGTTGCCCTGGCTGGTGTAGCTCAGTGGATTGAGCGCGGGCTGGGAACCAGAGGGTCCCGGTTCGATTCCCAGTCAGGGCACATGCCTGGGTTGCAGGCCAGGTCCCAAGTGAGGGCCATGTGAGAGGCAACCATACATTGCTGTTTCTCTCCCTCTTTGTCTCCCTCCCTTCCCCTCTCTCTAAAATAAATAAATAAAATCTTTAAAAATATTTTCACTGTTGGGGGGTTGTATTAATATTTGAACTTAATAAGAATATATAAACTGGGAGGTATTTTTCATATTTTACTTAACCTGAATTTTATATAATAGTTGCTTAAGTGCTTAAAAAATTAAAGTACAAAATATGTATTTAAACAGTTTTTAGGTATTTTTCTTTTATTCAGTGTGCTTGAGAAGTTCACTCAAGCTCTAGTTTTCAAATTTAAAAACTTTAAGATAAATGGGAATGGATAGCAGTCAAATGCTATTGTCTGAATGTTTCCTCAACTCCACTGAAAGCTACAAGAAAACCAGAAAAATCTAGTCTGAATATTCCTGCCATTACCTGTCTCTTTAATGTGTCTTAAACACTGCCTGGTGTCTTAGCTGATTTTGTTATTAAAAGATATTGAGACAAATGAAAGCCCATTTTTCAAAACTAGAAATAAAATATTTAAACTAAGACCACAGTTAACTTAGTATCCTGTAACTTTGGTGTTTTGAATAGCAATTCTCAACAAGAAGAGTCAAGTCAGAAAGAGAACTGTGCGTGTTAATTGCGTTTGTTTTTAATCACTTCCCAAGAAAAAGCTTCCTTTTCATTTTTCTTAGCACCGCACTTCAAAGTAAAATTGTGTAATTCTTATGTCCACAACGTTAGGGCTAAAATTATCTAATTAGAAAGGTTGTACATTTTACATTGAAGATTCAGAAAGAACACATTTTGAGTTTGGAAACAGATGAAGTGATATGTGCCATGTCAATTTCTTGAAAACCTCATGTACTTGATGTGGCCTTGTTAAATTGTCAACTCAAATTTTGAATGCAACTTGTTATGTTGAAATAAATACAGAGAAACAAAATGCACTTGAACAATACCTCCCCAGGGTTCTAGAGCTGTGGTTAAGTATTGTTTTATTGGGGAAAAAAAAGTTAATGGCTTAAAAAAAAACTCTTTAGACTTAAGCAAGATATATTTATCTCTGATTTTTGAATATGTAATTGGAAACCCAGAGGTAGCTGGCCTGTCATTTTTAGATTTTTGATAAAACAATGTTGTACGGCCTCAAAATAACGCGCCGCAGAACCCCTTCACTGTAGAGCTAACCTTTCAGCATCACGTGCAAACGCAGTAAGTCTCCAAAATTGAGAAATTACAAGATATTAAAACATAGAAGTCTCACAGGTTTTAATGGCAAGCGAGGTAGGTGCTCTGTTGAGGTCTGCGGTCGCGCGGGAAAGCGTGGAACGGGTGTCGGCGGGTCCCCTAGAGCCACGTCGTCAGGAGCTTCCTTCAAGAAGGAAGGCAGAAAAGGCAACGCGAGCGACCTCCACGCTTTAAAATAAGGCCTTCTTATTACTAAATCAAAGTGACAGGTCCTCGAAGAGATCCCAGAGCACACCCTTCAGAGCCTGTGCGGGCGCAAACCGAAAGTACCCGGAGCCGGGCCGGCCTGGACCCGCGACCCCCGACGCCTCCGGACGACGGGACACGCGGCGGACACTTAGGGGCCGGCGCGGAGGGAACCGGGGCCGAGCCGTCGCGGCATCCCAGGCTTTGCAAAGCACAACGTTGTGAGGCTTTCTTCCCAGACTTTCAGGAGACTTGCCTCAATTTAGGAGACTCTCTGTCTCCACCACCCTCTAAATTGTGAATGCGAATGAGCCCAATCGGCTCCCCGCCCCCCGGCCCGCCTGGGTCTGGCGCCAGAGCGCCCTCCAGACCCAGGCCGGGGCGCAGCGGGGACTGTCCGCCCAGCCGGGGCGCCGTAGGCTCCAGGGGCCGCCCCTTTCTCCCGCCGGCCTCGGAGGCAAAGGCCCGCCACCCTGAGCGAACCGAGTTGGCAGCGCAAAGTGGCGGCGGGACCCCGCGCGGTACCTCTGCGCTGCTGGGGAGCGACGCCCACCTGTTTGTCCATATAACGCCGCTTCCGAAGAAAGACACTTGTAACCGGCTTGGTGACTAGGCCCCACCCCGGGATGCACACCCTCCCAGAGACGACACGGCCCGAGGGTTCGCTGAGCTTGCAGCCCGAGGGCCGGGCGCGCGCGCCCGCGGTTCAATCTGCGGCTGGGACCGCCGCGCCTTACCCCACCCTCCACGGCCGCTCGGCGCTCCGGCTCCGGGGAAAGCCACCCGAGATGCTCCATCCAGCCAACCTAGTGCCCTTTCTAGACAGATGCGGCAGATCTGCCCTAGGGCTGGAGTAGGGAGGTAATAGAAAGCGCTGCGACTAGGAGTGCACCTCAATCGCACTCAACCCGGCCAGGTTAGGAGTAGGATGCAGCTGAGGGCGGGGATTTCACTCTTCCAAGGTAGAAAAAAGTCGGCGAGTGGATGATTCTCTGTTGTCAGACTTTAGATTCAGAGGACAAGTTCCAAGGACGTGGCCTGAAGGAGTGAGACTGAGATGCCCAGTAGGGCTCAGGGTTCCCCGAGCTGGGGAGACTCCGGCAGAAGGGGAGCCGGGAGTTTAGAGGTTGCGTCCTTGTCACGTTTGGCCCCAGGCACCCAAGTAAAACCCAGGTGTGGTTCTAAACCTGTGTCCTTCAAGAACCTCCAACGCCACCCAAGAGAGAAGGGGAAAGACTGGGTTTGTAGGCTCTTGCTCTGCGGTCATATTGAGCTTGTTCTTAAGGTGGCGGATTCCAGTGCGGGCAGTTTGCTTGGCAGACACCTAGCCATACCTGGGACTGAGAATCGCCCTGTTTCCCCAAAGGACGAACAGGTAAAACCGAAGTCTCAAGTTTTTCACAAGGCTAAAAGGAAAGAATAGCTGCAGATTAGAAAGCCAATCCCCAGACCGAGGCACACATTTCCCCAGGTCAGTGGTGGTCAAATTTGAGCCCCACCCTCGGAGTTTTTAGCAGAACTAAAGTGGTGGCTGAGAGTTTGCATTTCTAATAAATTCCCAGGTGATGTTGATCTTCCTGCAATTACCTGTGATAAATTAAAAAAAAATTGTAATGGGTCCGCTTTGGCATTTTAAAACTTCATGTGATTCTGACATACAGCAAAGTTCAAATGCCACCGTCCTGTGTCATGCATTGCCCCAAGACAACCTTGTGGGAGGAGAGAGGACCAGGACCTTTTTCTATCCTGCTCTTGGTGGTTGTGCCAGCTTCGGGTGTAGCTCCCCAATCTTTGAAAAGAAAAACTCCTCATTTTACAGATGCTTTGCACAGTGCTACAAATATGTTGACTCTCCATTTTTATCAACTATGCAGGAATTATAAAGGATGAAGCAATTCCCAAGGCCTTAAAAAAATGATAATTTAACATCGCTAATTCTGCCTCCCATATATGGAAACTTCTTCAATCATCCCAGCTCAGTATATCCCACTGGGAATCAAAGGTATCTCTCAGGGTTAGTGACTGCAGACTTTCCAAACCTGAGTTATGGAGACCAAGAGTCCTAAATCCAGGCTGAACGGCAGGCGCTTGCATCCAAACTCAACAAATACATTCATATGGCCCCCAAGGTAGTCTTGCCCTTGGCCAAAAGAGTGGGGGAGGGGAAACGGTACTGGATGTCCAGGATGGCTCTTGCACAAACCCAAACTCTCGTTATATTAAATGGTGAATTGCTGATACAAGACTAGAAAGGTCTTCACAGCAGGCTTCTGAAGGGAAATGGTGGGGGGAAGAAAGGATGAGGGTGAGAAAGCTCTTTCTCTTCATTCTTCCCCAGGACAACATGGGAGACAGAGGCAGCTGCACCCCAGAGGAACCTCCAGGGACTCCTCTGAGTATGGTTTTGGCTGCTTGAAGGATTTAGAACCTCATTCTAGATGAGCCAGGACAGGGACTGAGGTAACCTGAAGGGACTGGGTCTCCACACCGATTGCTTATAATTTCCTAGAACTTCTGCCTGTCCCTCATCTCCTGGCCTTTTGGCAGGGACTGCCAAACACCTGTTCCCTTCCTCCAAAAACAAGTGCGTGGGGAACACATGGGGATTAAGAGGAATAAAATCCTCCCCGACTGGTTAGGAATTCCTGAAGACTGTCTTTTGGGCCCTGCAATGCTCTTGCAAGTTCAAAAGAAACCTCAGTTTCAAGAACTCACTCCTCCCTCACTCTGCACATCTATTGGCCCGGGAGGCGGGGGAGGGTAGGAGCATCTTTGAAGACACTGGAAAGAAGACATTGGAGTAGAGAGCTGCAGATGGGTGGATCTTATAGAGCCAACAGAGCAATTCGGAACTCTGCCCTGCGCAGTCCCAGCTAGGCTCCCCGGGCACACCCCAGCGCCAACGCTCAGGCTACCCTGTGTCTTTCCCCGGCCTGAAGGGACGCGGCAAGTCCAAGCGATTCACCCAAGAAAGGAGTTGGGAGATTTCCCCTTTCCTCCTCCGCATCCGCCACCCACCCCCCACCCCCTCCAAATCAGCGCGGTTCTTCGCTAGGGTTTCCCTCCAGGGCAGATTACTTTATGACAGGGTGTGATAAGTGGTGATTTTGTTCCTCTTTTGATGGCAGGATTGCTTTGTAAACAGAAGCGCAAACTCGTTCCGATAGTGGTTCCGCACCAGTGCGCGGCGGCCGCCCTGGCACAGCGGGCGGCCGAGGTTGTGGCTGCACCTGTCGCCTGGGGCCTGGAGGAAACCCAGCCGCGCCTGGAGGGGGCGAACAGAGCAGGGTCGAGGTTTTTCGGCCTTCAGGGCATCTCTGCTTTCGGCCTTTGGGCCTCCCTGCTTCCTTGGGCCTTCTGTCTTCGTTGCTCCAGAACTCCCAGTTTGAAAGGGCATGCCTGGGAGGCACAGGTGGACACACGTCAGCGTTGGGGCCTCCCTTCTGTGCTCTCCCTCGGCACCTTTGGTAAGATGTTTGGCTTCTTTCTTTTGTGGTTACTGTAACCCTATTCCTTCTCCGTAATCTTCCTGCAGAGTCATTGGCTTTTGTGCACTGGCGGAACCGCTCCAGGTGAGGGTTTCTTGTGTGGCAATACTTTGCTCAACTGCCCTCGCCTTTTCCCCTAAGTGGCCCAATCTTCTCCTTCCCTGCTCCCAGCGTGGGGGCCCGTTTAATGCTCTGGGGGGCCTAAGAAAGACACAAAGTTGTCTTAGGCTCTTCCCAAAGGCAGGGAAGATGAGCCTCTGCAGAGCTGAAGAGGCTGAGGTGCAGTGAGTGGTCACTCAACCTGTCCCCGTTATCCCTGACTCCTTTAAAGGGAAAGCGAAGCCCAGGTCAACATGGTAGTGAACTTCTAAATTAACCCATTGTTCAAACTTGGGTCTAGATTTCCAAGTACCTTAGGAACCTTGAAGGGGTCGCTGGGCAGTTTGACATTTGATGATAAATGAAAAGGTAGGAAAAGAATCCTGGAGGTTCTGAGGTAGGGTGAGCGCACTTCGAGCACAGATTTACCCTACAGGAAAGATTGTCCCCACTGCAACTTGAAGACTGATGAAGCCGGGAGGGAGGTGGGGGGAGAAGTACTGTAACAGAAGTAGATTTCACTGGATATCCCTGGACACTAGGGGCCTTAGAAGGCCTGAGCTCAGTGTTACCTGAAGCTGAGAGCTCGGCACAATCTGACACCAACTCATCCAGCTCTTTCCTGCAGCTCCGGTCACCTGCACTGAGATTGCATGGAAAAGTTTGCTCTTGGGTCAAGAATTTCAGGACCTGTTAGCTGTGCAACCTGCTTTTGTGTGTTGGGGGGTGGAGGGTACTCTTACTGCTCTCCTTCATCTAACTTGGTTTAAAAAAAAAAAAAACCGCAGTTTTCTCTGACTAGCAAGAGGCCAGATGTCACAGTTCTGAAGATTGCTTGGGTGCTGAGGCGGGTCAGCAAGTGGACTTTGGCCTGCTGTGGTACTGGGCTCGGCTGGCTTGCTAGGGTAGCTGACTGGCACATGGGCCCCAGATGAAGCTGGAAAATGGCTTGCTCCCCCTCATCCCCTTCCCAGGGCTGCCCAGTCGAGGCACCAGAGTCAGGCTGCTGGGGCTACGGAGGAGGTCCAAGTGAGGAAAGGGCCCTAGGGGTGAAGAAGATATTTGGGGAGCAAGGGGGAGAACACACACCTGGAAAGAAGAGGGTTTCTGAGGGGGGAATATCCGGCGGTGCAGCTGACCAATGTCCAGCTTGGGTGTACCTAAGAAGGGAGCAATGGAGTTGACCTCATCTGGAATTGAACCGGTCTCGGGTGAAAGTGGGGGCTGGATAGAGTAGATGTCTTTGAGCAAACTCAGCAGCCTTTCTTGAGAGCACAAGGTGGGCGGGGTGCTGTGCTAAGCACTTTGTGCACATTGTCCTAGTGAATTCTCACAACAAATTACCCATTTTACAAATGAGTAAATGGAGGTTCAGAGAGAAGTTCAGTAACCAGCCCTAGATTACACAGCTCATTCATGTAAATGACAGCTGAGGTTGAACCCCTTATACTCCAAAGCTCAGTTCTAGCTTCCGCTGCCCTCAGATCCCTCCTTCCTTCTCTCCCTACTCCGACCAGCCCCTGCACCTGACATCTGAGGTCCGTCACTGCCAAGGCCGAGGCTGCTTCCTTTCAAATCTTCCTGTCCCCTTCCAACCCTGAGAGGCGGCTGGTTGCGGGGTTAGCCATACTAGCAGCTTTGCCTCCTCTTTCCAGCGCACTACCTCCTACCCCCCCAACCCCACTCAAAGTACAGAAGTTGAGGCGGCTCTCTTAGTGCTCCACCCGGCCCTGGCATATGCCCGCGCGTCCTTCCCGGGCTCGGTCGGGCACAACCAGAGGGGTCCCAGGTCCCTCCAGCTCTTTTTCCACCCGTGCGCGGCCTCCGGCTGCCTCTGGCTGAAACCCTGCTCATTTTTAAGAGACCACAGCGCCTCCCGCCGGAATATCGAAGAACTACAGGCGCATTCTCAGGAAGTCTTGGACTTGGAAGCATTTGGATTTCACCAGTCTGACAGTCTGGAAAAAGCCGGGGGAAGTGAAGTGTAAAGGCTTATGAGTAAAAACGCTGTAATTTTAATTATTTAAAATTCATTGCGACCCTCCAAAATCAAAAGCCAAATTTATTGAGCAAGGTTCTAAAGCAAGTCCAAAGTAGTTTCAAATCAACAACAGAATTGGCACCTGCATGAAAGTCCCTCAGCCCAGGGACAATTAAAATGCCTAGGCGACACAGTGACTCCCCAGAGAGACGCCATCACACTACCCCTGGAAATGCCAGGAGGAAGCAAGGCCATCTGGACAGGCTACCAGTGATGAAGGACCGAACTCAGGGTTACGGGGGGAAGTATTGGTGTGGAGACAAATCTCCACTTCTCACCGCCGAGCTGACCTTTTACACACATTTGTCTGACGCACCAGAGAAGACAATTCAAACCGGTTCTTTGTTCATCTCCCAGTCCCCTCGACGGCAGCCCTGGAGGGTAACTGGGCCTGTCCCAGGTGTCCCAGGCCCAAGTCCTGGACAATCGGATTTCTTGGCAGTTGGGACGTAGCTGGCACGGTTCTGCGGAGAGCGCAGCCTGAGGCTAAGCTCCTCACCCCCCTCTCCCTCCAACCAGGTGTGGTTCTTGCTGGGGAGGTGAGCTCTCCGGGAGCCCAAAATCCTGTGGCTTCTTTTAAAGCTCCCTTCTAATTAGAAGCAGCGGTGAAATCACTTGAGCGATTTTATCTGTCATGGGAAAGCAAACCCCAGCCCAAACCTCACTTGCCCATCCCAGAACCACCGACGGCCCCATTTTCCCTTTAAAAAGTTCTTAGTGGAAAAGATAAAGAGCTGGGGAGCCATAGAGGAGTGGGGGAGGGGCAGGGAGTTGTGAAAGTAGGAAGAGAGGGTGGACCTTAGATAGAAGTATACGTGTATGAGTGTAAAATTTGTGTGTCTGTGTGTGCATGTGTTGGGCTCTCTGCAGTGGGAGGAGACTACACCTAGAAGCCAGAAATGAAAGAGAATCGTGAACCTCTTCACCTACTGAAAAAGGCTTTGATCTGGGATCGGACCCAGAAACAGCCTTAGGGGTTACAGACTCGGATCCGCGAGGCCTGGGACTGTCTTGAACCTCGTGCGGGCCGGTGGGGAGGGCCAGGCGGCATCCAGGTGCACGGGACCAATCCAGACCGGCCGTATCTTCGGGCTTTACACTCCCCCGACCCCATCTCGGGGTGGAAACTCTCCCAGATTCAAAGTTTCGAGGGCGAGAAGAGTTTAGATGTCCCCATTGCTTGAGGGCGAAAACAGCCTCTCACGCTCGCAGCGCGCCCAGCACAGCCCGGCAGGAAACCTGCCTCAGTTCCTCGGTCTGGGGCTGACCAGGGAAGCGGGAGCTGATGGCGAGATTGCCGCGGCTATAAATCCATCATTTCCTAGGTCAGCTCCGCGAGGCGCAGGGACTGGGGCTGGCAGAGTGAATTCCTGGGCTAGCGCGCATGCGTCGGCAGGTAGCAACCCAGCTCTTTATGACCAGGTGAGATGTTGGTGAGCAGGTAAAAAAAAAAAAAAAAAAAAAAAGGAGGATTTGCCTAAGCGATTCCAGGGAGCCGGCCCAGTGGAGCCCTACAGCCCATGCCCGGCGGGGACCCGTCGCCAGGAGCGCCGAGCCGCGATGTCCATACTTGCCAAAATGGGGGACTGGCAGGTACGGGGGTTTGTCAGGGCTGTGGCCAAGGTGGGCGGGGGTGGAACCGGGGAGGGGGCCCGGAGAGGGAGGCGGAGAGGAAGAGCCTTGGCCCAGGGCAGGAGAGCCGTAGGTGAGGCGCGCCTGGCGGCGTCCAGGAGAGTTCCCAGGAGGGAAAGAGAACAGGAAAAACGCGAGCGGGCGGCGGCCGGGCGCTGGGGGCAACGCGCGCTGCTCGAAGGCTGGGCGCTGGGGAAAGTCCGGCGCACGCTCCACAGGTGGCCCCGGGGGGGGTCACTCATGGTTTGCGCAACAGCCTTCCCCCACCCCCACCCCAAGTAGAAACAGCGGTGGATGACTAATTCAGGAAGGAGGTGGGCGCAGGGTGGGGGCTGCGGTGCGCCTTCAAGAGAGTTCCCTGTTGGCTATGCCTTGAATCTTCCCCCGGACCCTAGGGCTGCGCGTGAGGTGGAGTTCTGGTGCACCTGTCTCTCTTTGTGTCTCCAAGTTCGGGGGAACCAACGCGATGTGGAGACTGGGAAGGCGTTCAGGTGGGAGGGTCGCGCGGCGAGCATGGTCTTTTTGGGAAATACTTAAACTTGAGTTTGCAAAGTTGAGCTTCTCAGTCCGCTTTTTGGAAGCCAGTTTTTGCGGCTTGGGCTATTGATAGTGGTGACTGGATGGGGGGTGGGGGAGGTGAAGCAGCAGGTCTAAAATTTCCCGAAATCAACGCCTGCCAAACTTGGCCCTGCTAGGCCGCGGGCACTGCAAGGCCAGCTAAGCTCCGGATTCTGCCCGCCCTGAGCCGTGGACCCCGACGCCGACAACCGGAGCGTTAGTCCAGCGCTGCCCTTCCAACAGACGTTTTCCCTACGGGAACCTGGGCGGCTCTGGCCAGATTGGTGAGGGCAGCAGCCTCTCTCCTGTCGCCGATTTCATAATGGGAACCCCAGGGCCCTTTTTTCTGCCCCAGCAAAGCAAGGCCTGGTTAGGGCGAGGTTCCACGTACCTAAAAGTCTGCAGGGCGATTCGAACCAAATGCCTGATCTTCCCAAAGAAAAGTCTAGGCCTTGCTCCTTCTAGGGCAAGTTCTTTCTTTCAGGGTTTTTTTTTTTTTTTTTTTTTTTTTTTTTTTTTTTTTTTTTTTTTTTTTTTTTTTTTTTTTTTTCATATTTGAGCCGTTAAAAGTAAAGTTCGGAGAAGTTCCGTCTTCACTACATTCCCTGGAGTTTGGGAAAGGAAGTCATCTTGTGAGACCCATTTTTTCCCTTGTAGTTATATATTTTAAATCAACTGTGAGTTCTTTTATACCACCTCCCCCCCTCGGAAAATTTCACTAAATAAAATTTCATCCCCAAAGTTACATTAACTTTGTGGTTTAGGGGTGCAAACCTGACACCAAACACAAATCCTGGGAATGCACACTTTTCTTTCCCTTGCCCTGGTGGGCATCAGAGCCTTTCTTCATTCTCTTCCTCGGAGGGTGAAGATTAGACAGAGGTTTTCGAGTTTCCCCCTGGAGCCGGAAAAACTTGGTTGCAGAATTCCTCGGTGGTAAGAAGGCGCTGGGAGCCCAGCTGCGGTTCTGAAGCAGCGAGGTTACAGCCGGAAGGGGAAAGAAAGGGGCGAACCCTGGGCCTGGCTCCTGCCGGCTCACGTTTTGGCAAAGTGGTGGAAATCTTGGATCTCAAATAGGACGCTGAGGATTTGGAGCCAGGAGGGGTGGGACGCTCCGGGGTTGGGTGGGACGCTCCGGGGTTGGCTTGTCCAGCTCCTGGGTCCTACTGTGTGGACAACGGGAGAAAATAGAGTCTTTCTGGCCTCTCACTGCCTCCTTGTTTCTCTCGGGATCTCCGTCTTCACGTAGATAATTGCTCTTAGCCCAACGCCCTCTCCACGCCCCCAAACTGGGCCCGGACCCCCTTCCATCCCTAACCGCAGGCCAGGCGCTGCTGTCCTGGGGTTCTGGAGAGGCCCAAGCATTGACATGCAATCGAGCGACTTGTCGTGGTAATGACGCTCACGTTAACGCGGCTCGGCTGGCTCCAGGGTCGACCCGGGTGCTTGCCTGGGCGTCTTTTCAGTGCCCAAAACACCGGCGGCGGCGCAGAGTCGGTAGGCCCCAATCTGCACCTCAAAGCGCCCTCGGCAGGAATACAACAACAGTTCAGCAGCCCTGGCGGGTGTGGAGCTGGGGATCTGCGGGATTCGGGGCAGCAAGGGGGAGGGGGAGCGGGGAAGACGAAGAGCCGATGCCTACCCCAGCCCACAAACTGAAAGAAAGAAAGCGAAACTTAAGAGTTCCCTTAAGCACGCTGTGGCGACGTTTGAAGGTGGAAAATTCATGCTCCCAGGCCTGGGGTTTGGCCTACAGATCACGCTCTGCGTCTGCGGCTGCCTCCGGAAAGGTGTCATTCTTCCCAAAGGCCCATCTCCCTACTTCAAGCAGCTGGGCTGGGCGGTGGGCTCCCGGGGAGCCCGCAGAGTGCGTAGTGAAGTGACCCATTTCCTGGGTGGAGTGCGGCGCGGAGCCTCAAGCTGCGATCAGCCAAAGGACTCTAGTAGTTTTCTGGGGAGGAGAGGGGAGTGAAAAGGAGCGCCCCGGGTGTGTGTGTGTGTGTGTGTGTGTGTGTGTGTGTGTGTGTGTGTGTGTGTGTGTGTGTGGTGGGGGAGTGGAGTCCTCCGGCTCTAAATCCTCCTTCTAACTCTAGTCTTCTTTCTAACTTTTTGTGGGGCCTCTGGGCCTACTCTGCCTGGCTAGGGAAATGGGCTGTGGTCCTCTGCAGACAGAACTGCCCTACCACAGACTCGCGGGGAGAAGTCCTCTCTCCTCTTGCCTTCTTTCCACCTGTTAGGGAACAATCTGATTTTGAACAACCTGTGCCCCACTTCAAGGACACTATGGAAATCTGGAAGGCATGGGGATTTTCCAGAAACAGGCCCAGAGGGAACCAGGAGTCTTTCGTAGAGCACTGTTAGGCAGGACTTACTGTTGTCGGACAGTTTTCGGTATTCGAGTGAGAGAAAGAAACTTTTTTTGTGGAGGACAAATGAGGAAGCTCAGCCAGAGCAATGAACTACTCTGTATTTCGAATACCACGTCTTTGTTTTCTCTTTCTTCCTTAAAACTTTTGCTAAAACAGAAGAAAGACTACAAAGCGAGCAGGCCCCTGTTGAAGTGGGAGATGTTATACCCGCAAACCTGCGGGAGGAAAGGGCTGCCCTGTCTCTGGGCTCCGCATCAGCCGGCACTGCCTCGCGAGTGCGCCCGCGTTAGTAACATCACCGAATCATGAAGGAACTCTCCCTGCTTTAATTAAAAAGGGGGATCTTGGGAAAACTGGAGCAGATTAGCACAGCGGAGAGTTGGTTCCCAGCGATTTATTTTGATGCACGCATGACAAGGTGCACACATGTCAGTATTTCGGCTCAACTCCAGAAGCGACTGTGGAGTCTCTGCAGGAGTTCTATATCCTTGTCCACATTGCACCTAGGAAGCCCTTATCCCAAACGCCACGTTGCGTTATCACTCGGCTCTAGCTTCATACAAACGAGAGGAAAATCATTTAACTCCTCAAGCTGTCAAGCAACCTCTTCAGGGTACAGTTTTTATTTTACACGCAGCAATTAAAGGATCGCAACCCCCAGCCGAGCGACTGGGGCCGTTTAGCAAAATCTCCAACCTGGGGGTAAAGAGCAAAGCCAATAAAACTCCCAAAGCTCAGAGGCCTGAGGTGGTGGCTGCCCAGAGCGGACGCGATCTCCTGTTGGGCAAAAATCCTTGAGTAACTTCGCCAGTCTTGGTTTGGTGGTTATATTTAATTGCGAAAGGGATAATAATTTCTAATAAAATCGGACCGGGCCCGAAAGGACAGCGCCGTTTTTGGCAGCAGGGATGGGGAAGGGTGCTCAGGGCCTGGCCTAGGGCGCGGGCGCTCAGCTTCTGCGCCGCAGGGCCCTGGGCGCCTGACACCTCCCTCCAGGACAGGACCGAGGGGAAGAGGAGTGGGGAGGCATGGGGGTGGGGTGGGCGTGCGGAGGGGCTCCAGGGAGCCTTCGCTGGCTCGCAGGCGGTCGTGCGCTCTAAGAGCAAGTCCGCGGCTGCGACAGGCCTTTATACCTGGGTCGGAGCGGCCGGCGGCAGATCGCGGTGCTGGCGAGCAATTGGACTGTTGTTGATATGCTAATGAGGCGATTAGACTGTCGGTAAAGAGCTGGAAAAGGGAAAAGTTTCTACCATTAGAGGGAGATCTCCGAGCGCGCACGGGAGCTCTTTCCCTTCTCGCCTCCTCCTCCTCACCCTCCTCCTCCTCCTTTCTGCCCTCCTCCTCCTCCTCCTCTCCCTCCTCCTCCTCTCCCTCCTCCTCCTCCTCCTCCGATCACCGTCGCAGCCGGCACTTTTCGCTTACCCAGAGAGTAGCTGCACTTGGGTGCCGAGGCAGAGAGGGGGCAAATCCGTTCACGCCGATCCATGAAAATGCTTTGGAAACTGACGGATAATATCAAGTACGAGGACTGCGAGGTAAGCGCGGCGCTGGCTCAGTTATCCCTGCGGCCTCAGGCTCCGAGCCCTGCCCTCCCGCACCTCCTCTTCTGGCAGCCAGCTGAGAAATGCCGGTGGGACAAACTTCCCCCGCGCAGCGCCCGACTCTCCGATTCGCCCGAAGAACGCAGGGGAGAGCTGGAGAGGGAGGATGTGGACGCTCCCCTTTTCATTTCCCCCCTTCGAAGCCTGTGTCCCACTTTCCCACTTTTTCTGGCCAATATTGTCTGTGCCTAACAGTAGACACAAGACACGAGCACAGGTTTTTGAAGCAATTGCTGGCAACTGGGCACGCGCCTGTGCACTCCGCGTGTCTCTCCGGCGAGATTCGGGGGGACAAAGTCACCAGGAAGAGAAAGGACAGAGAAAAACCATTTTTTTCCTTCTTTAACTTCCTCTCGGATCCTTAACGTTCCCTTGTTTGTTCCTCCCTCAACCTTTCGAAAATGGATCATTTCTATTTGGAAAAGGGACCCCACATACTACGCTCAAAGCTGGGCTGCATCTCCCTTTTAGCGGGTTCAGTTTGTGCGCCCTCATCTCCCAGACTGCTGCGGGGCCCGCTCCAGGTACACTGTGTGTTACTCAAGAAGTTCTAAGCCGCTTCGTTCTCTCTGAACTACTTGGCTAGCGCATCCCTGGGGTGGGCATGGAGGACTGTGGGGCACGGAGCATGCTGGCTCCAGGCTCCCCACTCATCTGCCCCTGCAGCCACCCAACACTCGGCTGCGTGACCGTGGGAATCCTGGTGAGGCTGCCCTCGACCTCCGGTGCAGGGAGCTAGCGGAGCCGATAGAGCGCGCCGCACTGGAGCCCATTAAAAAACCCAGGGTCCCCGGAGCTCGGTTTCTTGCGGCAGCCGGGGAAGCCCCAGCACCACCGGTTCGCCCGCGGGAGGCGCTGAGACCCGGCCTGCCTGCCGCTGCTCCTACCGCCCTTACAACTCCTGCAGAAATGAGTCGATGAGTCACGGAAGGGGGAGGGGGGGCCCTGCCAGAGATTTCCTAAATAAATAGGTGGCAGTCTGGCTTTTGCCATTTTTCTTTTCTTTCTTCTCGGCTTTTGGAGCTGGGAATGTCAGGCATGGAGGTCTGTGAGGGCACAGCGGCAGAAGTCTTGTCTTCACTTGAAATCGGAACGTGGGTTTATGAGAACGTTGAGTCACCCGTCCCCCTTTGCCCTACTGTCTGTAGACTATTTGAACTCTTTCTCCTTTCCCGGGCCCTCTCGTCTTGCTCTCCCCACCCCCACAAGGCGCGGGGTGACATCCCACGGGGACCCGCTCTTCTCCGAGGGCTCACGTCGTGCGCGGTGCGGGGCACAGGCACTCCGCGTCAGACCAGCTGCTTTGTTTTCAGGACCGGGGTGTCCTTTGCGAGCTAGTTGGGGTAAGACTCAGCCCCTAGGTTTTGTAAGGTAAACGCCAAAGGCTCCCGCATTCACTTTGGCGGAGGCACGAACCCAGCCGCGGCCGCTGAGCTCTCCGCCCGCGGAGTCCCAACCTCTGAGCTAGGAGCTTACGGGACGTCGGTGGGAGGCAGGCAACTTGCACCCGCGGAGAGGGACCCTGTGGGGGTGCGAGCGAATGTATGTGTGAATGAGGCCAAAAGGAAAAAAAGAGAGAGACAGAATACAGATGAGAAACAAGACGGGGAAGAAAATAGATGGAGTGAGCGTTGTTTCAACAACTTTGACTGCGGTCGGCGAGCGCCGGAGCAGGGATTTCGGGTTTGCGAGCCGGCTTCTTGCAGTCTCATTATGTTGGGGCTCTGCAGCGACACGCAGGAGGCGAGGTGCCGCTTGTTCTGACAACCCGGCGGGCAGACTGGCAGCGGCGGCAGCCTTTCCGAGCTGGGAGAGAACGAGCCTTGTCATCCCGGGGGGCGTGGGCGGGAGTGGCCCAGCCAGTCGGACGGGTTTGAGCCCGGAGTCTGTGCCAGCGGCGCCCGGGCTGGGCCGCCTCGCGTCTCTGCGCGCCCGGGGCCGCGTCCCGGCTCCCCTCCCCGAGCCCCAGCCTTGGAGAGCCGAGGGCGGGGCAGCAGCTGCGGCCGAGCACAGCCCCGGGTGTCCCAGGGAAGCTAGCGCGGCGGCCGAGACGAGGGCCGGTCCCGGGCGGGGCGCCCCACCATGGAGGAGCAGCGAGGCAGCGGGCAGCCGAATCCCGAGTCCCAGGCCCGGCTGCGAAGCGGAGGAGCTCGTGGCCGGAGAGGGCAGGGAAGCACCTCCGGTGCCGAGAGCCGGATGAACGCCCGGACGCGGTCCCCGGTAGCTCCTGCCGGTGGCTCGCGGCCCCCACGGTATCCCGAGGTCTGCCCCAGCCTTTTAGGTCCGATTGTCCTCACTCGCTACCTCTCCCCCTTCCCCCTCCCCCGCGGCCTCCCCCTCCGCGCGCTCGGACCCAGCCCCCTCCCTCTCCTCCCTCCCTCCCTCCCTCCCTGTTCTTGGGCTCTCCCTCCTTTTCCTCCCTCCTCTCTTCCCACTCCGGGCTCCTCTCCTTCGCCCACACTTTCTTTCTCACACACGCACGCAGACACATTCTCTCTCTCTGCACTCTCTCCCTCTGTCTCCCTCTCTCTTTCTCTTTCACTTTTGCATGCCCTGCAACCTTTTAAAATGTTGGCCCTTCCCTGTGATTCGCCAGACGCCGCGCCGCGGCCCCCCGCGCGCTCGCCCGCTCCCTCTCTCGCCGGCTTTTTGTCCCTGGCGCTCCCGCTGCCCACCTCCGATTTGCTACACTGAGGCTCCCGTCAATGGACTGCATTGAGAGCCGGCTCCAGCGCGAGTTGCCTCTCCGCTTCACGCTCGATTTCCAGGCATTCTTCCCTTATTAAGTATTCGTGTAATATTAATAGTCATGAATATCTGCTATTAGGAGGCTCCAGGAACGCTGCCCAGCGCGGTTATTAGAAGCTCAAGCGAAGCCGCCGCTAAGAAAAGAGGGGAGACACGGATTAAGGAACACAGGCGCGCACACACAGACACACACACACTTTTTCTTTTTGGGGGCCTTTCATTTTCTAAGGAACTTTGAATCAAAACCGATCACGGCAGGATAGAGACCGTGGGTTCGACCAGCTGAAGGCGCCGCTCGAATCGGTGGTTCCAGTTCGGATGGACCAGAGCGGGGCGACAGCGCTCGGGGGAGCGGCGGCGCGGTGACTGGAGTCCGGGGCGGCGCGGGGCTCCGGCGCCTTTTGTGCGGGGCGTGCTCGGGCGGCGGGCGGCCCGTCTCTCCAGGCTTGCTTGTTTTTTTTTTCCACCCTGACTCGTTACCCCAGACTCTTCGCAGATGTTAGTTCACAGTTTTTCAGCTATGGTGAGTCCCCTCCCCCCCCCCCCCCATTCCTGTTTCCTTAGGAATTCTATTCTGAGAGACCTCGGGTTTCACGCCCAGGTTTCCACCAGGGCACCCCTATTTGCATTTGCCTCTTTCCACTTTTCCATTCTCAAAAGCCTTCGTCCCTGCTCGACATCTCCCAGCGCGCAGACCTACCTCGCCGCTCCTTCCCAAGGCGTGTTTCTCGCCACGTTCATTCTTATTTCCTTGCGTCTTCACTTGTTCCCGAGATGTGCTCAACATTTGATGCTAGATCCGTTTGCTGGGGGGAAAAAAGATGCAGCCCAATGTGCCCCTGCCCTAGAGGACGGGGCCGAACCTCCGAAGGTTCGAATTCCCTGGAATCAACTCTGTTAGCTTGTTCAGCAAGCGAATTTCAATACAGGAACAGAAAGTCTGGCATTTCTTCTGCCCTTTGGGGCTGGGGTGAAAGGGGAGGGGGGTCTCTGCCCCGGGGTGCACCTCTCTTTTAAACCCAATAAGGCGGAATCTTTCTATTTTAAACCCTGACTTGACGTCCCCTTCTCCCCATCCATGTCGTAAATAGACCCTGTGGCGGAAAGGGCTTCTAACTGAGAAAGCAGGAAATACAGACCCCCCCCCCCACTGCAGTTAAAACCTTCTTTAAACTGGCAATTTAAACCTGTGCTTTCGTTATAGTTCTTGACGAAATGTTTCTATTTAAATGGTCATGAAATGCCAGTGAGCTTTGAGCGTGTATGATTTTCCCCTCCAAATACATGGAACAGAGTAAACAATAACGCAGTGGAAGGCAGGTTCAAATCCGGGGGAAAGAAAACGCCGCTTCTACTGTTTAATATTTAGTAGGAATTTTAATTTTGCTTAAGGGAGATTTCACGCCGAAGCTTAACGGGCTTTTTCTGGGAGGTCCTTTTCTAACCTGCCCCCCACCCCACCCCCACTTTCGAAAGAACCGGCCAAGGAGAATCCCTTGTGCCCCGCATTTGCACACCGATGCCCTGCGTTTGGGGACGGGCCGGGTTCACTTCTAGGGGATTTTCCGAAACGAACAACTTGGAGCTCGTTTCTCTCTGCGGCCTGCCGAGGGGAAGGGGCGGGTGCCCACGCAGCCTCGCGGCGTGGATGGAGTGTGGACCGCTGTGACTCCGCGCCTGATGTCTCGTTCGCTCCCCTTCCCCTTGCTCTCTTCCAGGACCGTCACGACGGCACCAGCAACGGGACGGCGCGGTTGCCCCAGCTGGGCACTGTAGGTCAATCTCCCTACACGAGCGCCCCGCCGCTGTCCCACACCCCCAATGCCGACTTCCAGCCCCCCTACTTCCCCCCGCCCTACCAGCCCATCTACCCCCAGTCGCAAGATCCTTACTCCCACGTCAACGACCCCTACAGCCTGAACCCCCTGCACGCCCAGCCGCAGCCGCAGCACCCGGGCTGGCCCGGCCAGAGGCAGAGCCAGGAGTCGGGGCTGCTGCACACGCACCGGGGGCTGCCGCACCAGCTGCCGGGCCTGGATCCGCGCAGGGACTACCGGCGGCACGAGGACCTCCTGCACGGCCCGCACGGGCTGGGCTCGGGACTCGGCGACCTCCCGCTCCACTCCTTACCTCACGCCATCGAGGACGTGCCGGTAAGAGGCCGCCGGACGGCGCGAGGGGCCGCGCAGCGCCGGCCCACCCGCTCCCGGAGAAGAGCCGGGGCGCGCGGCCGGTGGGCCCGGGCTTTCCGCCACCGTGTTTGCTTTCTCGACATTTCATTGTGGGGAGGGGGCGCTTTAGGGATCCACACAGGGAACCGAATTTAAAAAATCGAAAAAGAAGTTGAGAGTTCTGCCCCTGGAACAATGGTTCCTGGAACTCCTTCAAACAATGCCCCCGTTACCATTTCCAGCAACTCAAATAAATCAGACGAGCGTCACCGTATCTTCCCCTCTCCAGGGCTGGAAACGGTTTCGGTTGGGAGAGGATCTAATTCCATCCCTGAGTCCGGCATGGGGATTTCTCCCTGTCCGGAAAAAGATGTTGAATTCAACCGAAAGAACTTATTAAATGCCCTGGCAATTTAAAATAAAGTGTGAAAGTCATACTAAAAAATTACTTTTACCAGATTTAGTTATGTGTATCCCCTACCCTGATCAAAGAATAAAGAGCAAATCTGAGCAGAGGGACATTAAAAATGCAGCCTCCTTCTCTTCCTAGGGGTGCTAAGAGCTGGCCTCATAAATCATTAGCTAGGTTCCCAACCCCTGCGAGAACCCGCTACACCCCACGTTACATTAAGTGTTGTGAGACTTGGGCAACATTACTTGAGTTTGAATTCAGTTATCAATAAATGTGGTTTAAAATGATCTCTTAATGAGCATGGTATTAGCACATTTACTATTTACAATGTAAACCAGCTATTGATAATTTGAAAATACTTTCTGAAATTAATTTTAACCTCCATCGCTGCTTCAATTCTGCATATTTATGGTTTCCTCACAACCTTCCTGAAATGGAATTAGAACAAGCCAATAATTTTATTAAAGCTGTAAAGGCTCTGTTAATGCTGCTTTTCTTTGGAGAGGAAATGTATCTGGATGTGATTTTTGCTAAAATGCTATTTCAAATTACTGCATCAAATATTGCAGCAATATGTCCGTTGACAGTTTAATGATTACTGCATTAGATTGCAAAGAAAATGGTCAGATGAACTTACCTGCTTGCTTGGTGAATTTAAAACTTTAAGTCACATAGGAAAGTAGAAAATTTATTACATCTCTCATTTAGCTCAGTTAATCACCGAAATTTGTTGGTTATGTTTAGCAGTCTCGCATGGAAAGCAGGAAGAGTATGAACTTGACTCGATGTGGGGTTTAGTAAGCAGGGTGTGTGCGTGTGGGTGTTCGAGCATGTTTTTAGAAACTTGATACTAAGCGGTACATTTCTTGGGAAGGAAAGTAAGAAAAGCAATAGTTAGGGAAAGAGCAATTAAAAAACAAACCTAGAAGCTGTGATCATTTTAGTTCTTCCCAAAGATTCTCTGAATCCTTTTCCTAGCCTGGTCTTTGGAAATATTTGAATTGCAAGATAACATTGCAAGCTTTTGGGGATTACTGTGAATTAGAACTGCTCTACTTTGCAAAAATTCCAAAGTGGCGGGTGTGAATTCTTAACACCTGTATAGTCACTCTCCGCGGTGAAATTGGTCAGTGGGAGAAATTAACCAAAAGATTAAATAAAAACAAGGAAACCCAATTGCTGCTCTCCCTCTCCCTCCCCCACCTTAAAAAAAAATTCTTTCAAAGGAATTTGGGTCAGGAAAAGGGTTGTTTTCAATTTTCCCATTGCTGCAACAGTTAACCTTTAATAAGAATGCCTGCTAAATATTTAAGAAAATCAAATCGATGGTGAAAATTATTTAATCATTAATATCTCAGTGGGGTTTTAAGCTTAACAGTCTTTCCTGTATGGACAAGGTCTAGAAATAACAGAAATAAAAGTATTATGCCACACTACATTTACTTTATGAGTTTAGGGTGCATGCATAAAGGGATCATATTTCCCCATATAGTTAAAACACAAGAACTGCAGCAGTACTCATTTCTGAACATTTCTCAATTTAATTATACTTAAATCCAGAAGCACTTTAGGCAAGTTACAAATGAGAGCATTGAGTATAATAAAACCTGTAATAAAGCAACTTAGTACCATCCACCCGGAATCATTGCGATCAGGCACAATTAACAGGAGCATAAATCCAAGACAGAATGGAAAATGTTTGAATCAGTATTATTGTTGGACAAAGACTAGAGAAGGAAGTAATAGTTTTTTAAATGGTAATGCCTGTGTTTGGTAACGATTGCGAAATCTTCTATCTCAGCAGCCCTGGTGCTAATTTGTAAACACAGCCAGACATTATATTGCCTGTCAGTTTCTGCATTAGAAAAAACATGATTTCATTTTACTTTCTAATCACGTTTTGACTGTGGCACACACATAAACCCATCCATCTGCAAAAAAAAAAAAAAAAAAAAAAAGAAGAAAAAAAAAATCCCCACCCCAACAAATCTGCTGGACAACAGGAAAACAACCTCAAAGGTTTTTTGTTGTTTTTTTATCACTCATATTCCCATCTGATAGCCAATTTAGGCAGTAGCCCTTTTTTAAAAGAAATTATGTTCATTTTTCTGTAAGGTGTGTGTATGCGTTTGCTGTTTATCACACTACCCAAAATGTGTCCAACACTTCCCTGTTACTCCCATCTCTGTTATTTCTATTGTGTTTTTCTGGCTTTTGCTGCCCAAGCTTCGGAATCACTAAAAGTCCGAAGCTGCTGAGGCACCAAAGTAATGCTCGGTGCATTTTAAAAGGTTGAACTGATTGTGAAAAAGATTAGGTGCTCCAAAACTTGATTTTAATTTCCAAAGAAAGTTTTATCCCCCACCCCCACCTCTTTCAAATGTGAATTATTTGCTGGGGGAGAAGAAATTGGCCTTGGGTGTGCAGTGAAACCTCTTGAGTTGCAAAGCCCCAAATTCCAATAAGCCAAGATGAGATGTTTATATATAAATGTCACTATAAGGGGGGAATTTCGATTTTACACCCTCCCCTCCCCCCATCTTGCACGGAATATTCATTTCCTTTTGTTTTGATTATACACTTACATCCATGTGTATCCTTTTGTTGCAGCATGTAGAAGACCCGGGTATTAACATCCCAGATCAAACTGTAATTAAGAAAGGTAAGCCATTTCCTTTTGCATTCCAAGCATGTCTGTACAGGCACAGCGCTTTTTAAAAGAACTTGCAGAGCTGTATTTATTTTTTCAAATACGATTTTCCTAAAGGCTCAGAATTAGCAAATACATACTCATAGAATAGCGATGCCTAAATGATCGGCTTTTAGTAGGTTAGCAATGGCAACAGGCGAGCTTTGTTCTGATTCATGATTTGATCATTTAATTTAATGCTATTGTGACAAACACACACGTGTAAATAGTTGAACTGATTTGGAGGTGACATGTCAATTTTGAAACGTTTTTGTAACGTAGTTAATCCATTGTGTGAGTGGCCAAGAGTGTGAAGAAGTGCAACGTGCTAAATGAGCGCAAATAATTTAATATTAATATATGGGCAGATGATAAAAAGACGTAGCACTCCTTAGCAGAGGGGAAAAACCTTCCATGTTTTTCAATGTAATTTCTCATTAGCTCTTTAAGGGTTTTTAAAGTTCGTGAATTAGGTTAACAAAATGTTGGCTTTTGGTTAAAATTAACATCTTGAAGATGCCAGGAATGTTAGCTTAATTGTTCATAGCAAAAGTTGTTTAAAGTGTCCAGTGATGTTAATGGATTTATAACTTGTATTTAGTGAGTAGAAATAAAGTTTACTGGATTAAATGATATTCCCAGAAGCTTTTTTGTTGTTATGGTGGCAATGTTACATTTCAGGACTCTAGGCACCACCAGAGGATGATGCTATATAAAACTGTTCTCATTTCTAACCCCAATCAGTATATTGTTAGCTAGTTTAAAGTTTCATTTTTACATCTGTGAAGTCTTTGTCACATCAAATTAGATGTGCAAGGGATAAATCTTAAGAGATGCTCTTTCCAAGTCGACATGATAATTGGCTCTTTTATTAGTAATCTCTCAAGAGTTCGTTTAACTCCTATTGTCTCCATTAGCCTCCCCAGAGCTATTAATGTCACAAGTGATCTATCCAAAACCTAGAGCCCCCACCTCCCCATACATCTAGAATACCCCCATTAAAGAGGGAGGAGTATGGTGATAAGAATGTTTAATATATATGTCTCAACGTGGAATTAAAAAATACAAATGCATACTGTACTTAAATGGCTGTGAATGCATCCGAATTATGCTGATGTTGAGAAATGTAACATCAGTACGCTTTCTGCTGGACTTGAATTTTTCCTGACTACTAATATATCCTCCCCCCTACCCAGTGAAGGCGCTTAAGCAGAGGATTATTAACTATTTGCTCAACAAAAAAGACATACTACTAGTAATCTATGATAGGCCTGTTTATTCTTCTTTCTCCCAGTTCAAGACAGGGCTTGGAATGGTTCTCCAAAACTCGAGTCTTTCTCAAAACTAAACATAGGAAAGGGCCTATTTGTCAAAAGGAGGGGGCACGTGTGGTGGTGTGGCAACAGAATCCACCACTTCTCAGTTGATGCCTTAACTGAAAATGCTCATTTACAGGCTGATTTGCCATCTAAATCTGGGCTGATTTTAATTATAGGTGTATAAAGCAATTTCTTCCCAACATTAAACCCCCTCACTCCACAAAACTCCAAAGGAGACATAGCTTGCTCATGGTTTGCAAACGTAAACCCCTCCCCTGCACCCTAAACCCGTGCTCAGGCACCTTATCTGGGGCCCACTCTGCCTCGGATGCTGAGAGTTCGGAGGGTCAAAATTTCGCCACCATCTCTAGACAGCACCCTTGAGGCTAAAAGGAAAGGGTCCAGGCAGAAACACTGGCCTGGCTGCTGGGGCTGGGTGGGCACAACAACTCCAGGCCGAAGAGTGAGGCGCGCCAAGGAGCAGTCTTGATCCCCAGGACGGAATTGGGTAGGAGACGGGGAGAGCGCCATGGAATTTTCAGGGCTACAAAAGTGGGGGTTGCAGCGCAAGCCTGGGCGCCTGCCCTGGCCAGGGAAGAGAGTCGTGACCAGAAGGACTTGGGAGGGATCCTCGACGCCCACACACGGCCTCCCGGTCTGTCTCCGCAGGCCCCGTGTCCCTGTCCAAGTCGAACAGCAACGCCGTCTCCGCCATACCCATTAATAAGGACAACCTCTTCGGTGGCGTCGTGAACCCCAACGAAGTCTTCTGTTCAGTTCCGGGTCGCCTCTCGCTCCTCAGCTCCACCTCGAAGTACAAGGTCACGGTGGCGGAAGTACAGCGGCGCCTCTCACCGCCGGAGTGTCTCAACGCTTCGCTGCTGGGCGGAGTGCTGCGGAGGTGAGGCCCAGCGCAGCCCTACTCTCCCCGCCCAGCGGCTGGGGGAAACACTGCGCCTGCGCTGGAGCAGCGACGCACACGGGCTTCGCGCCACGGCCCTCCTTTCGCGGGAAAAGAAAGGGGCGGGGGGAAGGCGTGGAACTGGATGGATGGGAGCTGGAGGTGGGGCGAGGCGGTGCGCGCCTGCGCCCTCCACCGGCTTCCCGCGCGCGGGGCTGGGGTTCTGGCGCGCGCTCGGGTAGGTAGCGGCAGCGCGCTCACTGAACCACCCTGCCCCTCCCTCCCTGACCTGCGCGCACGCGCAGCTTGTGTCGCCCTGCTCAGTCCCCGCAGCTGCAGCAGCGGGGCGCAGTGCAGCTGCCTTTTACCTCCTGGCGCACACTTGCGGCGCTGGAAAACTTCCTCTCGGGCTCTTCACTTTTCCTTACCTCCGTGTAGGATCTCCGACGGTGACCCGTCGTTTCTTGAATGGCGTTTTAAGTAGAAGGCTGGCTCTCTCTTGAGTCTGCACATCACGCCCGCTGGTCGTTGCCGCCTCCGCCAGGCGGTGACTCCCGGTGCCCAAGGCACTCACTAAGTGGTTGTGATGTAAGCCTGTCCTGATGTGTGCCAGACGACTGGCGAGGCACGTTTATCACTACGCGTAGTCTACCGACGAATGTCGTACGTGGCCAGGGATTCTAATTTCACCTCCACGAGGTCAGAATGATTCATTTCGTAGATAAGATTTTATAAGGGTCAGCGAGGTGAAGCATCTTCCCTCAGGGCAGGTTTTTTCCTCCTGTGGGCTTCCTTCCAGGGTTCCAGCCAGTGTTGTGAGTGGTGGGTCTTGGGTTGAACACTTTCCCAGATATTATTTTCTTTCTTCCTTTAAAAAAAAAATTAAGAAAGTAGACCAAAACTTTATCTTTTTGATGTTTACTTATTTACTTATCTATGAGACTTTTAGTTTTGCTCTAATGGGTATATCCCATACAAAACCTATAAAAACGTTTTTTGAAAGCTTTTAACATCAGCTATTTTAATCTTCCTTCACAGTCACTTTGCTGTCCTTCTGTAATCTTTCACTGTCGCGGATCTGAATCCGCCCTCTGCCTTTCTTCCCCTTCCCCCATCCCCAATATTGGAGACTGTTTACCTAGGGGAGTATAATCTAATCCACACAATTAAAGAGCACTTGAGTAGGGAATAAAATCTGAAATTAATTAATTTGCTGTTTTATTTAAACAATTTATCTTAACCCTTTCTGATTATGGGAGTCTATTTAGACATCTATTTAGAACTGCCTCCATTGTCTCTGAAATCAGTGAAAATTTTAAAGACTGATATCAGCTTTTGACATTTCCAGTTAGGCTGATGACATGGCATGTAAACAGTTGGTGAAATGAATTCCCCACTGGGGCTAGAGCCAGAGCAAGAAACGTGAGAGTGTTGATAACTTTGGTTACTCTGAACAACCTAACAGCAGATCTTACAAAGACAATTTAAAGACCCCATTGGGATTTATGTGATTGTAACAACAGGGAAAATATACAGTAATCAGTTGAACTAAAAAATACCTCAAACCCTAGAGGTGAGCGCTGTTTTTGTTTGTGGTTCTTTAGAGAGTTGGGAATCAAAACCTTTCATCCTGCCACAATAGTTGCAATAATAACTGAATTACAGGGGTGCTTTCCAGTTTAAGCTTTATCTCCTATGATCTTTCTGTACCAATCCTTCCTAGGTTTCCCTCCCTTGAATGTCCCTGGGCTATGATTCTTAATTTTTAAAAGCATGTTTTAGGAACTTGTCAAAATGACTATAATGTAATGCAGAGCAACCCAATGTTTTCTAAATCCCTTTCTCGCCTATATTTGTGAAACAGGGCGAAGTCCAAAAATGGAGGAAGATCTTTAAGAGAAAAACTGGACAAAATAGGATTAAATCTGCCAGCAGGGAGACGTAAAGCTGCCAATGTCACCCTGCTCACATCACTAGTGGAGGGTAAGCGAGTCTACTTGCTAACAAGAAGGGAACTTTCTTCTGGGAAAATGGATTACTACTTAGTGACCAGATGTTTGGCTGTACTTTGTGTCAATTGGGCAGTTTCGTTTTTTCCAGAGAATAAAGCAGGAAGTGAGCAGAATTCTTGCATGTCAAAAAAGTACTTGCATTTATTCCTATCCTCCTTTCCTCTTCCCCTCTGCCATAAAATTATGCCTCCCCAGCCCAATTCTGACCTAAACAATGTGAAAATTTAAGAACTGCATATTCTCCAAGTTCCTGTCTCCTTTATAGAGCTCAGCAGTAAATCACTTAAGGTATTCTGACATCTGCATTTGAGAAATGCGTGACCATTACTTCCTGAATTAATTTGGGAATCTTTGACCTGCATCCTGATTTAAGACCGTCCTGAAAGCTCAGGGTTATATGCCCTTTGAGTTTTTGTTTTCCAAACATATGCTTCCTTATCTGTCCGTTAATTGTGCTTCTTTACTGGAGGGGAAGAAAAGTGAGTGATTTTAGACCTTGAATTGTTTGGATGTGAAAAGAAAAGAGAAATATAAGCATTGCAAAAAGTTTCTCCTGGCAGTTTTAAACACACACATACATGCTTCCAAACCCCTCGGAACAAAAGTCGACCTTGTCCTCACTCCCGGCTCTCGATGAACTGTCACCAGAATCTTCTCACATTCCTGCTTCCTCTACATGTCTGTTAAATTTTTCTCATCTGAAATTGGCTTAAGTTTGAATGTGTTTAAATAAATGTATAGTTTTCAACTTTTGGCTTTGTAAATAACTAAAGATGTTTGAAACTGTAAATTTGAGGAGGAATCCTATGAACCATTTGCTAATGGTGTCAAAGATGACAATAACATAACTGTTAAATAATAAGCAATTGTTCAGTGCCAGAAACTATCTACAGTAGCACTATATTTATTAAAAGTAATACCAATAAATAGAGAACCCTCTATCCATACTCCAAAAGAACTGTACCCAAGGAAAATGGTAGTAGTGGCTTCAGGTGTAGTGTGAGAGTGTGTATGGGTTTGGGGGTTGAGTCCTGTAGCAGGGAGGCAGTTTCTGGAGAACTGTTATTGTTTGTGATCCGCTCCATTTTATGGAAACAAGCTCTGCGGAGAGGGCTTTGATGCTCTAATTGGCGCATGCGTTCTTCCGGAGCTGGAGCTAATGGCAGGAAGCCCTGCAGTAAAAACCAACTGGTTCAGGAAATTAAAACCAAAGATTTGAAAATCAACAACACAGACAGACTCAGTGGAGTGACCCTCAAATCCTCTTGGTTAATCGGTTTGGATGAACAGATAATTATTTGCGATCAAGTTAAAATGTAAACCCTGAGTTGTTACCTTGCAGAAAAGCTCAAGGAGTAATTATGAATACCATTTATAAATGAGTTGATAGGCGTGAGGTTGGAATACAAGAAATATTCTAAAAAGAGAAGTTGGGAAAATGTTACCAGGGTGGGGGATGAAACTCGAGGGTAGTGGATGGGATTCACATTTTCAAATCATCGCAGCCTTCCAGGATAAGTGGCCGTTTTTTCTGATAACTACATCCACCAGATCCTACAGAGAAGGAAGTAAAATGCCTGAAATGAGAAAACAAGTATTTTTGTGTTTCCTTCAACATCTGGTTTAAGAAAATAAGGGAGTTGGGAGGAGTTGGATCCCACCTCTACATTCTCTTGCACTCGCCTCCCTCCTCTCACCTCTTGCCAGGAGAAGCCGTCCATCTAGCCAGGGACTTTGGGTACGTGTGTGAAACCGAATTTCCTGCCAAAGCAGTAGCTGAATTTCTCAACCGACAACATTCCGATCCCAATGAGCAAGTGACAAGAAAAAACATGCTTCTGGCTACAAAGTAAGGCGTTTACCTCTTCAGGGTCTCTATGTCTCATTGTGAAGAGAAACAAAAATCAAAAATGTTTTTTTTCTCTCACTTTTCTTTTCCTTTTGTGCCAATCAGTTTGTCGTTGTAAATATTAAAATTGCAACACAATCTGATAAACCACAATCTATTTTAAAGGGGAGTTACAAGTAGGATTGCAAATGTATTTCCATCTATTTCCTCTCTCCTGCCTCACCTTCCCATTTAAAAAATAAATAAGTAAATGTGTGTGGGGGTGGAGGCTAGTAGGGGTTTGCTAGAAGCCCAGTGTGGATTTGTGACCGTGTTGCTTTAGAAACACCAGCATCAAGTCCTTAAAGGGGTAGCAGGCTTGCCTTTATCAACTTTTGTCTGGCCAGGTCAGTTTTTGTGTTCTATCAGTGTTCTCCCAGGGCGAGGATTAAGTAATGGCCTACAAAATATGCAAGCCAGAAGCTGTCCTAGTTTCAACCCTAATCCCTTATCCCATTTCTTGCCTTCCTTTCTCCTCCTTCCTGGAAAGTGCCACACACGTATAGACACACACATTCCCCACGAGTTTGAGCCCACAGGTGAGATGTCAAATAGATTTGAAAATGGCCCCAAGTTATATTCCCATGGGTGCCTGGGCTGAATAGTCTCCAGGTGGTGTGTGAAAAGAAAATGACTGTCCTGGTATGTTTTCTGGAAATTAAAAGGCTTGTTTGGAAGCCCTTAATTATCAAAGTCCATGTCACAGGAGGGCATGGAACCAAAGGGCAGAGGCTGAGGCCTCAGGCAAGATAGTTTCTTGCCTGGGGACATCGGCTGGCTTTGGGAAGGTAGTCTGCCAGTGTTCCCCATTCTCCCTTCTCCCTGCTCACCAGCCCCATCCTCAAGGCCCCAGCTAGTCCTTATTTCCCAGATTCAGAGGCAGAGCTTCCAGTGTGCAGGCCTCATCTGACTGTATTTCAACTTTTTCTCTTCCCTTGGCTTCGTAAACACACCCATATTCACAATTTCCCTAGAGAGTTTTATTTTATTTTATTTTATTTTGATGTGTAGGAAAAGATGTGGAATGGAAAATTGTTATGTCTTTCCCAAAACCATTCTGAATTATGCCCAAGTAACAGGTTTTCCATGCCTTTTTTTTTTAAGGCAATATAATCCCAAGAAAAGTTTTGCTTTTCTGTTCACATGCAACTGACTTGAAGGTGAAGTGGAGACTTCATCCCACAGACTGCTGCTGAGCTCTCTCTGGAAGATCAGAGAAGGGCTGGACAGCTTCTGGCTGCTTGCTATTGGCTGTTGAAAAGGGGCTTGTGTTTGACTTCTTGTCCCTCTTATTCTCCTTTGTTGCTCTTCTCGTGTATGAAATGTTTTCTGGTGTTTTTGGTGTTCAGTGTGAGCTGATAGAGGAGAGGGTTAGAAGTTTGGTGTAGCTGAGAGGGGAGAGAAACAGGAATAGGTGGAAATATCGAAGGAAGGAGAGGTGTTTTAATTGACGCTGCTGGAATTTCCAGCATGAGGCCACTGCAAGGCTGCCTCAGGGGCTGGGGCCTTGGGTGGATGAGATCAGTGTCTGCTGAATCCTGGAGGAAATAACTGCAGGGAGAAAGGTTCTCTTTGCTGCTGGTGGAGCTGCCGCAGGAGAGTCTCATGTCTCCCTCTTTCTCTCTGCTTCACTTGTGCTGCAGACAGATATGCAAAGAGTTCACCGACCTGCTGGCTCAGGACCGATCTCCCCTGGGGAACTCACGGCCCAATCCCATCCTGGAGCCTGGCATCCAGAGCTGCTTGACCCACTTCAACCTCATCTCCCACGGCTTCGGCAGCCCAGCTGTGTGCGCAGCGGTCACGGCCCTGCAGAACTATCTCACCGAGGCCCTCAAGGCCATGGACAAAATGTACCTCAGCAACAACCCCAACAGCCACACGGACAACAGCGCCAAAAGCAGTGACAAAGAGGAGAAACACAGAAAGTGAGGCTCTCCTCCTGCCCTGCCCCCTCCCTTGCCTCACCAGCCCCCTGCCTTTCCCGAGAGCTCACCCACTCAGTCTTCCCCCACCAACCACCACCGGCAGGTGACCGCTCCGGGATCAGCAACCCCCCCCCGCTGCTGCTGCCGCCGCCGCCGCCGCCGCCGCCTTCAGTCCTCCAGTCTGGAGTCTGGGGAGGGCTCTCCACTGTCGGTGGGGCAGCCCCTGCTGACTCAGGCCCCTGCCTCAACTTCCCCCGTCAGAACCAACTCCCCTTTGCCCTCCTGTGGAGCCTAAGAGAACAGAACGGGCCGGCCGTGAAGCCAGCAAAGAAAAGTTCTGTCTGGATTTGTGAACCTTTTTTTAAAAATAACCCCCTACCCCCCCAAATCAGCAACAGCAACAACAACAAAAAGAATTAAAACTTTTTTCTAAAAAAAGAAAGTAAAATTTAAAAAAATTATATGAGCTTCATGGGACTGAATCACCACCTTCCCTTACATACTTCAGTTCAGATTGTAGCCATACTTAAAAAAAAGGCAAAAGGATAATGACACTTTTATCAGTATTGTGAATAAACTTGAACACAAATCCGAAGTTCCATGTCATGTCTCAGTTGTAGAAGTTTTTCCTCTTCAAGGTAAAGCAACCAACTTGAACTTTCTCTGGCAACACGATTCAGTTATATAAGGGAATCAGTGTTCATGTCTATGTATATATTTATTTATGTGTAATTTAATGGGAAGTGTAAATATGGTGCGTCTGTTTTAAGCTTTTTTTTTTTTTTTTTAATTTATCTGGTGATCTTGTTTACCTCTTGTTTAGTGGGTTTTGAATCTTCCCCATTAGTTCTTCATGTGGTTCATGGTACTTATTTAGAAATTCAAGGTTTGGGGGATTCTTTTTTTCCTCTGGGATTCATGAATTTAGCATGTTAAAGATGACAATGAAACAGCTCAACAAATAAAAAACAAAGTGAAATTTTATATACAATTAGAATTACATTTAGCTTTTCATTGAACTGAAAGAAAATTTGGTATTGGACCCTGGACAGATTTTTAAACTTGAGTGGTTTCCTAACCCTTTAATGTATTGCGAGGAGGGGGAAAAAGTTAATTTTATTCCACTCTCCTCCCTTAAAAACATTATTTGAGCAATAAATGAGTATTGTCTTTAAACCAAGGGTTAGGGATTTTTCCTCTCTTTCCTTCTCTCTTTTTGTTCAAAGAACTTCCAACATTTGGGACCCCCTGGTATTCTGTATTTTCACTGGCCGTTTCCGAAGCAGTTCTGGTTGTATTGTATTGAGTTGTGCTGGCGGTAGTTTCCATGCCTGTCAATGTATCATAGTCCTTTGTTGCCCAGATAAATAAATATTTGATACGCTTTATGTCGATTTTTTTTTTTTTTATTCAGTGGCTGTCTTTACCCAGGCGTATTTTTGTTCTTGGCAGTATTTTTTATTCAGTATGGTTACAGTAATTGAGTTTAACTCTCCCCTGGCAATTGCTCCTTGCAATAAGCAGCTGAACCCATTGTTTCCCTCAAGTATAATAAAAACTTACTTTCAACTTGGAGTTCAGAGCAGGGTATCATTTAGATATTCCACTGAGTCTGTATTCAGACAAATGGCACAATAAAATCCAATGTATTCTTATAGATAAAAGATTGTTTGTACCGCTAAAGGATGACACACTCTCTTTTCCGTACTAGAAACATTAATTTTATTATTAAAAATAAAGTTTTATTTTATTTATGTCGATCCTTTAGGTTTTCATTTGTGTTTTGGAAACCTAAATATAAACCTTCAGAACTAAACATTAAGCATGACAAGAAAGATGGAGAATAGAACAGAAGATTCTTCACCAACTGTTTTGTAATCTGACTCAGAAGATAACTGAAATTTAAATTGTTAGCTCATTAACACAAAGAAAATAACCATTTCAGCCTTCACTTGCTACCTCAGACTGCTCAGTGGTTGAGACATGTAAAGGAGCTAAAAACTAGCTCTAGTTTTCTGAGAGGAAAGGAATAGTGGCAGAAATGTATGTCGGGCAGAGAGAGAAGGCAAACTGTCTCCCATGTATTTTAATATTTTATTTGGAGATAAATTTACCCCTGTGCTGTTCTTAGTAGTATTGTGGTAGCAGAGGGGAGTAGGAGATTATGTTGATTCCCAGAATTGTTTCTGACTGCTCCTAAATGCCGACCCACCCCTTTCTATCACCACAGGACTCCTCTAGAACCTTTTAGAAATATCAAATGTTCTCTGAGGTTGAGGTCCGGTGGCGAGGCTGGGGGAGGGCCTCTGCAGACCTCTCCTATCTGTCTTCCACAGTAACAGGACTATGTGCTTAAGCTGTTACAGAGGAAGGGCTTCCTGTACATAAAAATGGTGAATTCAGAGCTTTTTAAACTGATTTGGAAAGTCTGCTTTGGAAATGAGAAGGATTTCTAGTGATTTTTCAGAAGAAAATGGAGGTGGTTAACTGGAAGGCTTATAGGAAAAGTCCTAGAAAAAGTATCTAGGTATAGGTATAATCTACCTACTGGAGGAGATTTAACATTTGTTCATCTGGTCTGACATTCCAAAGGACTAAGGAAGCAAAGCATTAGGCAGTGTCCATTTTGCAGCCTTTTGCTTTCTCATCTCCTTATGGAAGGCAGTCTAAAATCAATACCGACAGACGAATGAGAGTTGGTGGGGTCTAAATTCTATTTTCCAAAGCCAGAGAATTCATAACAATGGTGGTGTTTTTGTTTTTTTTTTTAATTCAAATGGAGAGTGTATCCTCAGAGCGCAAGGCGGCAATTGTGTTTTAAAGCGGTTATTTATTATTTCCTAGAGAGACTGTTTAACTGTAACGTAGATGTAACAAAATAATGAGGCGAATGAACCCTAACTGTACATACTCTTGACAGAAATGAAATGCACACAGCATCGGAGCAGGTGAAGTGAAGCATTGTCTACCAGGGCTGTTTTTCTTGGCTGCATCTCAGATTGTGTGGGGGGATCCTAACCTCAGGCACAATAGCATTCATAAACAGCCATACATTGCTGCTCTTTCTCCAACGACACATAAATACTCATTTTAAAACGAAAACAATCTTATTAAATACCATTCATTCATATCTGGATTTACAGATGCTTGTTATGTTGGAAAACCTGAACCCAATGTAATCCTTGCATCCTGAGAAAGACAGAAAGGAAATAGTGGGTTAGAACATTACAAGGTCATTATAAACAATGTTTTCTGAAGGCACAGAATTAATTACTTTTATTCTGTATTTGGGCATTTTGAGGACTATGATATTGCCACTTCTTCTTTAACAGAAATTTAAAAGAAGTTGTGTCTCTTTTAAGAGGTGGGAAGATTAGAGGTGTTATTATTAAAAATAATTTCTATGGGACTAACCAAAGGCTATATGGATTTTGGCTTTTTCTGTTGTAACCAACGTGTATTTTCTCAAACACATGGTGATTATTGGACAGGTCACATGTTTATATACGAACAGCAGTGATTATCTTTGAATTAAGTCCGATTAAGATACAGAGTTGAACTGTAAGAATGCTTGCTAGGCTATGCTAATTACCACACCCAATTTTTATGGAAACACACTGCTTCTCCATTACCCCTTCTATTCTCCTACACCCTTTGAAAATCATGGTCCAACCCATTCCTCCCCAAAATCGAATATTAATATAATTTGAGTTCTTGATGGAACTACCATCAGGACTGCAATGCCCCGCAGCTGAAATAATATTTAAAATAGAAGGGATTTGACATTTGAGAAGTCAGTGGCTTGAAATACCCAGTTGTACTTAGCTAATTCAGTCCTTAACCTCTGGTTTCAAATAAATCAATTACAGTCGATTCCACTTCAGTTCAGAAGTGCACAGGGTTTTAGTTAATTGAATACATTTTATTCACTTGCTAGGAATATTCATTTATCAAAATTCCAAATTTAATGTACATTTCTTTACAACTCAGGTTATGTTAGGCTGTACAGTCAGATCAAATTTGCTCTGGTTTCCCCCAAATCCTGCTTAAAATCTAAATTTCACCACTCTTTATGAAACATTGTTTCCCATTCCTTTTTCAACCAAAAGTAAATTTATAATAATTCCACGTCAGGTAGGAGAGCTGTTTTCCTCCACAAAGAAAAATAAAAATCATGTGGTCATCAGCCCTGCGTTAAGTTTAAATAGGTTAAGAACAGAGCTGTATTAATTAAGTTTTTAAAAAATATTGACCTGAAATTAAAGAAAAATTACGCATGGTTTCCATTAGAGCTTAACTTTGTTGCAGCTGACAGGTATGACAGCTTTTTGTGCTCTTAAAGCCACAGGCCCCTTTTCTTAACCCTCTCTCTTCCTCTGCCTCCCCCCTCCGGCTTTTGGGGAAGTGCTTGAATAAATAGTGAATTGTTAACTGAAAGCAATACGGTTAAATTTGCCTAAATGAAGTTGTGCTTTAAACAGATATTGATGTATGCAGTGTTTTATATTTATTGTTTGTAGCATCCTGCTGGCAGCAGTTTACTGTTTGGAAAGGAAAGGGGTTAATTAGCGTCATTATCAATCACTAATGCTTGCCTAACGTGTCCAAAGAATAATCAAGTTAGAGGACGCCATGAAGCCAACAGCTGCTTCATCCCAGTTACAGATCTCCTCCTAAGCCACCCGGTTATAGGGTGGGGGGTGGAATGTGGGGGAGGGGGGAATGAAGTGAGGGGAAGAATCCTCATTGCTTGGGTAAAAGGGCTATAAAAATCAGGTCAATTCACTAGAGATCCAGGAGGCAGAGAAAGTACAACATCAATAACTAGCATTTGAGTTCTGAGAGTTACAGGTGCAGAGATGGCAGCCGTCCTGAGGCGAGGGTACTAACATTTGTCCTTTAATTGGCTTGATTATCCAAGTCGGGCATTTGAAGAAGCACATCCATATTTCCCTGTCCCTTGGTGCTATGTGATAAAAAAGATACCTAAAATGCAAGGAGGAGGAGGTGGGGGAGAGGAGGAAGAGGAGGGGGAGGAGGAGGAAAAGGAGGAGAAGAAAACTTACAGACACCACAGACAAACCCAAGTTAACTGCAAACATCACCCACCCACCCACGTCAGAGGAATGATGAACCCACAGAACACAGCAGGTAATAGCAGTTCTCACACTTCTGCATCACCTCTTAGAATGCTCAGGGATATTTTTCCTTGTGAATTTCAATGAACAATTCTTTTTTATGTTAAACTTGGTTGCTGCATGTGTATGCCAGCTCAACTTTCTATTGTTACTGCTCTTAATGATACTTTTGATACCTCGTGAAAGAGAAACTGGAAAAGTTTGATTCCTTAATGGGTGCCTCTTTAGAAGCTTGTCTTTAAGAACATATCTGTAAGTTAACCATGAGTTAGAACGAAATACCCCATTAATGATCAGAGTTTACTCAACTGTTTTTCCGAAAGCAGAGACGAATTAGTCCGTGGTAGAGTATTTATAAGCAGGGAGAAGTTGCATGGTTGGACAAGACATGGGTTTCATTCTATAAAAGCAATAGCCCAAACTCATGTTTGTCTATATGGACATAGATGAAAAACTTTCTCAATCAAATCATGAACATAAGTTAAGTCTCCACCCACAAAAGTAACTGGTGTTCCCCCTGGAGCGCAGCAGGGCAGCTGCGAGAGGGGAAGAGAGAAGAATGTTGGGATGGAAAACTGTGTAATGCATGTTTATGGGAAGTTTCTGTGTTTAAAAAAATGATATTCTCTTCCTTAGGATCATGATTGAAAAGAAGAAAGGAGGGAATACAAGAGATTTTAGGCTGAACCTGGGGTCTCATAACTAAACTTCAAGTATTATTTGTGTGTAAAACTATTTTTTATCTTGGATGCCTGAAAAAGTGCAGCACTAACTTTGATTTCACAGAGAGATTTATTCCTTAACAAAAAAGCAACACCACATTGCTGAAGAAATCTGTTAAAGAAAAAAGGAAGCTCAGGGAGATGACCTTTCTATACTGGATACCTGAGAATACTTACAAGAGGAATTTCTCTTTTCTTTCCTTCCTTCCCTTCTTCTCTCCCTCCCTGCCACCCCCTCTCCCCCTCTCCCTCTCTTCCCTCCCTTTTTCCTTCCTCTCCTCTCTGTCTCTTCTTTAAACACAAGAATAAATCTGACATCTATGGGCGAACTTCCTGCGACTAGTTTGACTTTTCATGCTAACGTCCATTTAGAGGTAGGAATATTTTCAACAGCAAGGCAGGCATTCTTTTTAAGTGGCCCAATTTCATATTATGCTTTTGCTACAAGTGATTTTACTATGGAAATAAGTATTATATCCAGTAACAACCCTCAACACAAGCCCTCAAAATGAAGGAGGGGTCCCATGGTCTAGCCTCTCTCTGTGCGATCCTGGCACGCTTTTCGGTTGCCCATTACAACTCCCAACTTTTGCAAGTGAAAGACCAGGGTGCACGCTCCGCTTTGTCTGGGCACACAGCTTCCAACCTCTCTCTTGTGCTGTTCCCTCTCATCACCCTTTAAAATCCAGCCTGTCCCAGGGAAATATGCACATATGTATGTATAGATTTATATTTATATTTAAAGCGTTTGGTCAAACTAAATTTAGCTAATATAGCTTAAAAGATTTTTTCCCCCCTGAGGCACTGAGTTCATGCTAGGATCAAATTTCCGTTTGCTTTGTCAGCTACCAAATCCTATTTCAGGATCCCCCCTCCCCTGTCTTTTTTGGAGTCCCCAAGTCTGGTCTCAGCCTTTGTCCACAGCATGGAGTCGGTCCCAGCGCCTGATCTCAGCTCCGGGAGCCAGGATCCCCGCCCAAGAGGAGGCAGCGCGGTCCGCGCCCCTCACTGAGTCTGGTTCGGCCCACCCAGACCCCTCCCGGCCTCCCAGGCGCGGGCCTAGCTAAAGTCCCCGAAAAAAATCTCCCACGCGCTCCTTTGGAGTAGAAACAATTCGCAACTTGATTCTGATGGCCTGACGTTGGAGATGGGAGGCGGGCTCGGGTGAAGGTGGGAATGGGGGACAGGAGGTTTCAGCTTGGGGTGGGACGGAGGTGGGGTGGGGGGGTGCAGGGACCTGGAGGGCAGCCGGGGAAGGAGTGAGAGGCCTGGGAGGCGGTCACCGGCGCTCGCGTTAGGGTTTGACCCAATTAAGCTGCAGTGATTCCTGAGAAAGAGGTTTGGGACTTGTATGCGCCTCCTGCCTCCCTTCGCGTGCTCACAGGGCCAGTGAGCGGGAGCCGGGAGGCTCCAGGTCAGAGTTTTAAGGGCCTTTTTAACGGGAACAGCGCTTTAATTAATGACTGGAGGAGGATCGAGGAAACTTTCTGGCTCCAAGCCTCCCAAGACTGCACGAAATTTCAGCATCCCTGGCACTGGTGTCTAAGCAGATAGAGCCGCGCGGGGCACCCTTTCTCTCCTGCCAGGCCTTCCCGAGCTTTTCACTCCTCACTCATTTTACTAGACGTCTAACTGCGGGACACCTCTCCCGAGGCAAGGCCTTCCCTTCACCTAGACCCAGGGCGCGGCAGGGAACCCGCGCAGCTGCCCCAGCTCCGCCTGCCCACCGCAACATTGACCGTTAGCCACTTGAGTCTTTGAAAAGTCATTAACACCTTGTTTTATTGCAACAATTTGGTTGACCTTCCAATGCTCGTCAGAGGAAACATCCAGGACTGAACTACCTTAGCAGTGTGAAATTTTATGGGGAGAGCATTTACGTGACCCAAGCACAGATACCGCATTAGGATGATCCGAGAAGAAAGCCCTGGGCGGCGCTCCTGGCCAATCCCAGGCCCATTTGCACCTCTGGGCTTCTCTTCCTCCCTCCTCCCGGCTCCCACCTCCCAGCTTGCCTTCCCTCCCTCCTCCCCCTTCCTCCCTTTGTAAAAATGCACTCCGACTTTGGGGCGGGGATGGGGAGACTGGCAGGGCTGGGCTGGGGAGGGGGGCCTCGCAGATAGTTGATATTCCGAGTCCAGCCGCACTCCGCGCTCCCATTCTCTAAGCTCAGCCGGGGGGAAGTGTCGCCCCGGGCCAAACATATGCTTCTTTCCAGCGCGCTAATCCACCTTCAGCGTGGAGGCATAATTGCTCGAGTGTCCATGGATTCACGGCGCTTTGTCCCTCGCTGGCTCCCATCAGCCCTGGCACACGCCATTTCAATCAAATCTTTTCAGAAAACTGTCTCCTTTTATCAAGTCCCAGCCCTTGCGAACGATGGGAGCATTTAACAAAACACCCTCCGTCTTAGACGCCCGCCTCCTTCAGCCCAGGCAGAGCAGGGAGCTGCGATTATTGCAACAACTTTTCACTGAGTTCTGCGTCTGAGAGGGGGGTGTGGGGGTGTAGGGGTGAGGAGACAGAGACAGAAACATCAGCGTCTCAGACCCCAAACACGCCTCTTTTTCTAAAGCCTTTGGTGTCAGGTGATCAGGTGCATGGAAGGAAAGGTCAAATGTCACCCTTAAAGAGAATACATATTTCATTTCAGTTATTCTTTTTCTTTGAAATCACAGAATTGACTGCCTCTCTGGAGTGTCTGGGCAGTCCAATGGGATAAAAAGACAGGCAGAAACAAGCTCAGTGAAATGGGCAGAAACTGGGAAGGATTCTGTGCAAAGGGTATTATTGGTAGTCTAACAAAAAGCTCTGACCAAAAAAAAAAAAAAAATCTCTAGCACTGATTCCCAGATACATATGTAACCTCTCTTTTGTGGCCTGTGACTGGCATAAGTAAAAGGTGAATCCAAAGATCTCTGCCTTATGATAATATCCTCTTGGTAAATATGGAATTCTTATACACCCCTGACTTAATATTTTGACTGGATTCCTAGCTTCAAGAGAAGAGGCTTTTATTGATTAGGAGAATAAGAGGGGGGATGTCAGAGTGAGAGACAAACTCTGGAAAAGACCTTAGAAGCTGATATAAAAAAATATTTTTGATGCTGTAGAAAAAAGTAATGAAGCCAAATGCAAAAGATGAAGCATGAGGTTTGATTTTGTGTAGCAATTATTATGTAAATACACACAAACAGAAGAGATTATAGTTCTATTATAGAAACACAGCTTTGCTGCTTGTTTATAAAATGAGAACGTCAGAGTTATGAACAGTTTTCTTCAAATCTCAAATCACCTCCCATTGAGACTGATCTTAGGGACTTAGGTAGTTTTCCCTTCTGCAACAATTAATTTCATGATGATCAGGAAGAAGAAAGTCAACATAAACAGCACTTGTTATAAGCCTTAGAATACTGCGGGCCTTTGTGGCATAGAACTCCATGGCCTTTTTGGTGCTTCCCCTTATTCCTCACACGTCCATGCTAAGGAAGATTATGAAGTGCTTGAAAGTGATTAGTTCCTCCTACTCACATGGGCCCTTCAATGTCAATCCCACTATCCTTGGTCCATTTCCAGAATCAGATGAAGTCCTTGAGGTCTCTGGTACTAACCAAGTGGATGAGCCAAGTTTTCAGTAATGTCGAGGTCCAGGTATTTATTTAACTCAGATCCTCTATGACAACAATGTCAATAGGTGATTGGATATGGGTTGCTTTCGTTATTCTAAAATGTTCAGGCTGTGGGACTGGAAGAGATAGGAATTCGGGGAGAAGGCTGTCCTGACTCACCCTGGAAACTGGAAAATGAGACTCACATGAACTTCATAGCTGGAGAACAAGAAGTTACTTTGTTATGGTTATGAAACAGTAAAGACTGGATGAAATCCTTCAAAGCCTACCTCATCAGGGGATTTCCAGGGGAAAGAGAGAGTGATTTTGAAATTTTTATTCATTTGCTTACATTACGATCTTTTTGTAATTATGGAAAAAAAGAAATGCACGGTAACACCCATGTCACCTCCAATCCTTTTTTCATCTCTGCAGTAAGATGTGGGTGCAGATTCAGTAGGAAGCGGTCATCTTCGGGAGGAGAAAAACGTTAAATACTAAACACCAGGATGGCGAGGACTATACGAACCCTCTAGTGGGAGAGACTGCACTCAATTAATATAGTCTTGCATATTCTCTTTATTTCTCACCCACACCCTCCATACCCAGTTGAATGGAAGGAATGGAATAGAAGTTGAATGAATATCACCCTTCCTGAGATGATAGGTTCCAAGTAGGAAAACGGTTTTCTGGAATATCAGGGAGTGTGGGAGTGATGAGTCCTAACCTTGAGGATATTTCTCCAATCCAAAATGGTCTTGAAGATACTCATGAAGTTTGAAGGCTGGGAACTGAGTGGGTTTCTCCTCTTGCCTCAGGAGACAAAAGCAGGTGGCTCCTGCTTTTTGAGTTGACTGACACAAGGTGGGGGCGGG
The DNA here is from genome assembly GCA_004026765.1 of Micronycteris hirsuta. Classification (NCBI taxonomy): domain Eukaryota; kingdom Metazoa; phylum Chordata; class Mammalia; order Chiroptera; family Phyllostomidae; genus Micronycteris; species Micronycteris hirsuta. The sequence continues at coordinate 29,151 of PVJI01006653.1, read as the reverse complement.
GAGATCCATTATGAGAAGTTGATGAACTCCAGGGGACTTCTCACCACCCCTGGCACTGCACCTATAAAAGCTCCAGGAACAACAGAATAGAGAAAAGTACTGAAGAGTTAAACCCAAAATTAAACTAGCTCATTAATAATGAGACCATTCTTAGAGTTTTTTAAAACCCTCAAAGAGATACTGATCTATCCAGACTCCATGTAGACCACTGATATCTAACTCTGTTGTTAAGCTGGGAAGCTTGGACTGGCACTGCCCCTTCAAGCCCCAGAAGCCTTGTGTTCCTCAGTGACATGGCTTAGAAAGGAGAGGGTGGACCTGGGTGTTTCTGAAGAGGACTTCTGCCACTAATTCAGTCAGGTCTGAGGGGAAGGCTGGAGCAGGGAGTTGCCTCAGAGAATCTTGGCGTGGAAAATCCCTTGTTATACCCTCTAGTATAACTCCCAGTCCTTGGAAGTTAGTGCCACATCAAAAGAATCAAGTCACTGATCTGCGACTCTGTGAAGCTAGAGCTGCTAAGGAAATGTATCTCAGTGAGTCAGTAAATTTGGAGAAAGCTCTTCTAAGGGAAGGAAACAAGAGTTCATAGAATTCTCTTGAATTTCCCTTCTAACCCATCTTCTTCCCCTCTCTCCCACTGAGTATTTTGGCTGAACTTAGTGTGTCTTTGTATTTCCCTCCTTTGCTGAGAAAATCTTAAGAACCTTCCTGAAGATTTAACCACAACCCTCACTGAATCTGGCTTATGAAAACCAGACTTCTCTGAGAGACGGGTCTTCTGGCAGCAATTAGTCTGACTTTTCTTTAACAAAATTCTTTGTAATGCCATTCAGAAAATGGTTGGTAGGAGTTTGTGGCAGGGAGTGTGTATGTGTGTGGGTGGGTATGGGAGGAGGTCGTTGAGGTGGGGGATGGTGTCGCAGAAGGCCAATTTGTTTGATTTGGTGGGAAAAAAATCCCAATGTTAGCACATTAACTTTGGGAGCTGTGAAATATTTAATTAGTGCATTGGTTGGGATCCTATTAAAACTGGCTCTATTTCTGAAGACTGCCCTGAAAATCAGCTTGCTCCTTTTCTATGCGCAAAGTATAAAACAACATGGCCAGCTCTCCTGAATTATTCCAAACTGTTTACCAAAGGAATTTATCTTCAAAAGCCGGACTGCCTGGAACAAACAAATCAGTGAATGTTGGGGGGGTGGTGGTGGTGGTGGAGGCTATGGGTGGATGTAGGAACCCACCAGAGCGAGGCAACAATAGTCTGTCATCATCCCAGCAGTGACTCCTCTGTTCCTGACTCCTGGGCCAGCAACACAGTCCTGGAAAAGCCTTCCTATTGCTCCCCTTTCCTACATGTATTTGAAAATCCAACCCCACAACACACACACAACAAACAAGAGCCCTATTCATTGAGTCTGCAAAGCCACCTTCTTCTCCTGGTTATGAAAATACTAAATTGAATCAACTGGCTATAGCGTTCCATTGCTGAAATATGATAGAAAAACGTTGAATATTCCAAGGAAATTGATTCCAACAGTTCTTTTTCCATCGATGTGGATATCTGTGTGTCTGAAGGGGGAGACACAAATACATCTTGTTAAAGTTGTGGCTGTCATTCTCAGTAGCAGCCCATGGCTTTAGACCTCCCCTCCCTTCCTTCCTGGGGAGATAAGAATTTGAGCCATTTAAGACGCAAGGCAGAAAATTCTGGGCAGCCGGTCCCTAGTACAGAGGACTCTCCTCTGAACTCCCTCTCATCCAGGTTCCCCCAGTGTTGACAGGACCCGAGGTCTCAGGAGTCAATTTAATTGAGAGTCCATCCCAGGCCAGAAGACAGTCAGCTCCTGCCTCCAATCTGGCCCAGAGGAAGGAAGGCAGGATTGAGGAGACTGCCCGGAGCAGTCTCGCTCCTGAACACCGGGGGACACTCTGGACGTCCCTTTTCCTCTCAAGCCCTCGGGAGTCGATGACTTCGCAAATTTATGGGCAGCCTTACTCGCGCATCAGTTTCCCTACTGCGGTGACTAAGGCGGGAAGTTCCTGAGGAGGCCTGAGGCACTTGTTCTTCTGGAAATCAAAGCGGGGGCCGGCGGGAAAATGGGGATCAGCCTTTCTTCTTGGTCCAGGGCTGTGTCCCCTGACGCTGGACCCTGAGCAGAGCCTCAGTAACCCACCCCCTGCCCAGAACAATAAGGGCAAGGCACAGTGCTTGTTCTCCTCCACCATCTCCATCTTAAGCACCAGTAAAAAAAAAAAAAAAAAAAAAAAAAAAAATCCAATCTTTCTGCATATCCAATACATCATTTCAATAAGAATGACTTCACTTTAATAAAGATTTAATACGTTAAATCTGTCTTTGTCTCTGATTGATGCTTCTTTGTCTTGAAAACGATTTGGGTTTTACCGATCAAGAATTCTGGGGGAAATGCTGTAATTCAGAGTCGGGGGTTGTGATGTTGTTTGATAACACTTGCAGAGGAGGCCAAACCCCGCGTGCGCACTGGCACACACACGCGCTCGCACACTCAGAGGCCCGCTAGCTTTCTCTCCTTGGGCTCTCCAGCAAGGAAACCTAGAAAGCTTTCCTGAGCTGCCCGGGACGTGGGGGAAGGGGAGCGCCGGGACGGGAGGGGGCGCGGGCCCGGAGGGGAGGGGGTGCGGAGCGAAGCGTCTGTCGGAGAATCATTTGCCCTGAATCGCAAATTTTCACGGCTTAAAAAGAAAAGGTAGAGCTAATGTCTGGCTCAATTAATAAACATGGTAATTTCACACCCGGAGAAGGACATAATTTCATCCGAGCGCTATCGGCGCCATCACAAAGGGTCAGGGCGCAGCTGCGGCGAACCCGGGTCATTACGGAGTCTCCGAGCAGCTCCCGCGCCCCGGCCCCGCGCGCGCCTCCAGGCGCAGGATGGCTGCGGGCGAGGCCGGAGCTTTCCCCGATAAAGGACTTACCCACGGTGCGGGAAATGGAGCGGGTTGCAGACAAGGAGTAATCAGCTCGCAGACGAAGCTCCCGCCACGGTCCCCCGCCCCCCCGCCCCCCGCCACTGACTTTTTAAAAATAAAAGAAAAACAAACAAACACACTCTGGCGGTCATCTCAGTCTTTTTCTCTTGCCTTCTCTTGTCCTTTTATAATAAAACCACGACCAATACAATATTGATACACACACATTTTTATTTTTAAGAGGTTGTCTTTGATTGGTCTTCAATAGAAACCTATTGTATCTGTAAATTTCAGGTCAGTTGTAGTTGATAAATTTCTGGTGTCAAGATTTGAGGCCAGGAGCTGGGAGACAAGATATTAGCTTCAATCTCATAATCTCTTAATCACATTACACTTTAAGTGAGCATGTGTAATTTCACCCATCAATGATTTATTTAAGCATGTGGAGCACAATTACTTGTCTCATACACAAATACTGACTGGAGCATTGTTTGCTAGAAAGAAACCCTGAGACTTAGGAAAAAGAACCGTTCCATTACGTGTCCCACCTCGGAATCAAAATTCATCTGTAATCGAGACCCGCAGGCCCATCTCCTCAAGGGAAGGCCCCCCACCCACCCCCTGCCCTGGCCCGCAGGCAAATCCATCCGCACCACAAGAGGGGCGCCCCTCCCCCTTTTCTGGGTTTAGATTTTTGAGCAGATCTTCAAAGCTAAAATAAATGCCCATTAAATAGCCGCATGCAAATAGGTTGGAGCCGGGCAGCTAAACACACAAAGCCCATCTCACATAAAACAAAAGCATGATTGATGGCAACCCGGATGCGCGTGTGTTTGGAAAAAAAAAAAAATTATATTTGTCCGGTCTCCCAGGTGTCTAAATTATTGAAGAGCGATGTGCATATTTCAACGGGAGAAAGGTGGCCGAGGTTAGGGACCCACGGTCGGCGCCGCGAGTGCCACAGGGTGGTATATTTTGGTCTGGGGAGACTCCCGTGCAAAGAATCTTAACACATTCTCTAGGCAGGCGAGGAGGCAGCGCTAAACTGACAGCTCTCGGGCAAGTGGTTAGAGAAAATGGATCGCTTTCCGAGGCCAGGGACCCCACTTCCCCGCCTTGGGCAGCCGGTCCCTCTGCAAGGCTGACCGCTCCGCTTGCCCGGCGGGCCGCAGAGGGCAGCGGGCAGGGCCGCGGCCAGCTGCAGCCGGAGGGTCCCGCGGTGCCCGCACCAACCGTGAACTTCTCCCCGCGGTGGTGCTGGGGGTCTTCGCCGCGGAGCTCAGCCCAGGGGTTAGACTCCGCGGGCGGGGCCCGGGAGGTCGGCCACCAGGGGAGGCGCTGCCGACGCCAGTTCTTTGTTCCGACCCTTTCAGGGCTCCCAGCGAGGCACCCCTCCGGTCGCTCCGTCGGCGGGGGAAGCCGGCTGCGCGGGACGGGCTCCGGGCAGGACGCAAGACTGGGGGAGCTGGTGTTGGGGCTCGGCGGCCACTCGGGATGGGCGGGGGGGCGCGGTTGCTACGGCAGGGTGTGGTAACACAAGTGGGAAACGGGGGAAATGCCCAGCATCTCTTTTTAAATATAAGAAGGAACACATTTGAAAAGAAGCGAGAATCTCTCTCTCTCCCCTGTGTTTCGCTTGTCCTCAACTCTCCAGCCCCTCTCTCTGTTTCTCTTTCTTTCCTCTCTCTCTCGTTCGCCCTCTTTATAAATGTGCTAAAAGGAAAACGAGCCTCAGCAATCGCCGAGAGTGAATGTGCCGTATGGGAACCAGGCTGAACAGCCTCTGGTCAGCCAGGAAACCCCAGGCCCTCTTTCTGAAGTGGAGGAGGAGAGAAACGTGGGCCTCTGGTCCTCACCGTGGGGAGAAAACTATTTCCCACGCATCGAATCCTAACCCCAAACTTGAGTTCTTGTTGTTGCTCCAGTCAGGCCCGGCGGGTTTATAATAGCGACGACAAAGAGTAATTACATATTAGAAAACAAAACAATAATTACACCACCAAGTCGACACACCAGCCAGCGAGGCACAGTCGCCTGGGCTGGAAGCGGCGAACGCCGCAGCCCCCGCGGCTGACTCAGCAAATCGGAGCCGCCCCCGGACCGTCCGCACCGCCGGCCCGACGACCCCTCCCGGGGCCGGGCTCCTGTCTGGGTCACCTGCTAACAGGTCTTAAGGGTACTCCCCTCATAAAATTTGATTTGGGGGTTTTCTGGCAGATAAATACATCACCAGGAACAAATAACCGGTTTGTTGGAGAGCCAAGTTCAGTTTTTTAATCAGGGTACTCACACAGGCTTGGGTTTGAACGAGAGTTTTACAGTTTTACATTTAGAACCGAGAAAGGCGGGCCCTGCACGCTGCTTTCCCCAGCACCTGTCACCTTCTCGTGTGCTTTGGAGAGCCCTCAGGCCGCGACGTCCTCGGGTTTGGCTTCGCTTCACTCCCTCCAGTGTCAAGTCCGCGAGCCCTTTTCCCTTCCTCCCCGGGACCCGCAGGCGGGACGCTGGGCCCAGTTTGGGACCCAGCGCGTCTCTGACCACGGCCCATCGCAATAGGTGCCACATCGCCCCGTCCCCTCGGGCTAGCCTTGGGGGTGGCTGCTCTTCTGCTCTGCCCCCCTGGCCCTCTTCAGTGGCTCCAGCGAGTCCTCGGGGTCGTCCCGGGGCCCAAGCCTGGAGGGCGGATGCGGGACGTGAGGCGCGGTTGGAGAGGAGAGGCGTCGCCCGCGTTGGGACTGGGATCTGCCCGACTTCCAGCTCGCGCTCAGTGCCCGCCGAGGCTCAGACTGCAGTCCCGGTGTGAAAACAAACCCACTCGATTTGGGCCGGGAGGCCGTGGCTAGGAGACCGAACTAAGCTTGAAACAGGGGAAGGGCTTTTAAAAGACGGAGCGGCCCTCCTCCCACTTCCCCCAGGACTTTCTTCCCCGGGTTGGAGCCTGCCAGCCTCAAAGGCGAGGGGCTTGGTGTGTGTGTGGTGGGGGTGGGGAAGGGGGGGCGGCCGACGGGGAGCCAGTGCGCTTTTGCCAAGGCGTCGTCGAAGGGTGAGAGCCGATCCAGGGACCGTCCTCCCCAGACGCGCAGACCTAACGTGCCCTCTCTTAGGAGAAGGCCCGGAGCATCCCCTTAGGCTCCAGGTGTGAGCTGCATCAGACCTGGGGACCAGCCGCACGCTCCCCTTAGCCAGGAGACACCATCCACACGCGGCAAAAAAGTCAGACTTGGCCCCGGTGGCAAGAAGCCGTAAGAACTCAGAGTGGGTACTTGGCACTTGGGGAGCCTGAAAATTCGGCGGGTAAAGCGGTGAGAAGCCCGCGCTGAGTGCAGCGCCCTCTATAGGGCTCACGAGCCTCGCGGAAAGGGAACCGCTCTGCTTTCATCCCCCTGGGCTCAGGGAAAGACAAAGGACCTATAAAAAAAATGCAACAACAAAAAAAAATATCAGCTTGACCCCCAAAAGAACACTGTTTAATGAGGTGGAAAATTCTTCCACACAAATTGCTTTTTCTACTACTTTATGAGAGTTCATAAATGTTAATGAAATCCAGTTACCAAAAAGTAACATACATCATTGCAGCTGAAGGGAGGCAGAGGCAGGAAGGTGGTGGTTAAGGTACCATCATAATTAAAATAACAGCAGCGGCAGCAACAATGCGGCCTATGGCTGATGTGGTTGGAGGCTCAGTCCAGCGTCGCACCATTGTATCTGGTACAGGTTGGCCACTGTCTGCTTCATTGGAAAGGAACAACTACGGCTTAGCCGCAGCAGCAACAACCCAACCCAAAATGTAGAGGTGTAAAACCTGGTGTATTGGAGTGAAAACAAATGGGAAACGCTCCTCTGTTTCTTTTCTTTTACAACAGAATGCTTGTTATTGACTTAGATGTCTTCAGAATTTATGTAGAAAAAAGAGCCCAATGGAAGTGCTCAAGAGAAGGGGGAGATAGCAAGTTCGTCGTCTTTCACAACCTGCAGAACTGACTTCTTGTTCCTTCCTCTCCATGCATCAGACTGTAAACTCTTGGAGCAAGAGACCTTATCTATTTCCACCGTCATTTCTATGCTTAGCACCCAGCCCAGTGTTTGGCACATAGTAGGTGCTTAATAGGTGTGTGTTGATTAAGTAAATGATTGAATGAACCAATAATAGAAAGTTAAATAACTCGGTGGACAATCTTCTTTTATTTGGTGGGCGGGAGAGGGGGGTACAATCTTCTTGATAACATCTGAAGATGGACTGAGATGCTCAAGCTCTCAATATTTTCAATATCTGACAAATTTTTTTTGTAACTTACTGTGTGCAGGAACTGTTCTTGGCAATGGGGCTACAGCAAGCAAACAAAACAGACAAAAATTCCTCCCTTCATAAAGCTGATATTTTTATTTTTATTTTTATTTTTTGGTAGATGTACTGTTTTACAGGGCTGGGCAAATGACTTCCTATAAAACCTAGGGAGCCCGGCTGGTGTAGCTCAGTGGATTGAGTGCGGGCTGGGAACCAGAGGGTCCCAGTTCGATTCCCAGTCGGGGCACATGCCTGGGTTGCTGGCCAGGTCCCCGGTGAGGGCCATGTGAGAGGCAACCATACATTGCTCTTTCTCCCTCCCTTCTCCTCTCTCTGAAAATAAATAAATAAAATCTTTAAAAAAAGAAAAACACTTAAAAAAAAAACCTAGGGAAATGCTTTAATTTTTCACCTTCAGATTTTTTTTTAAATTTTTTTCCAGCAGGGCTTATTTATTTATTTATTTATTTATTTTCAGAGAGAGGAGAAGAGAGGGAGAAAGAGCAATGTATGGTTGCCTCTCACGTGGCCCTCACTGGGGACCTGGCCTGCAACCCAGGCATGTGCCCCGACTGGGAATCAAACCGGGACCTTTTGGTTCCCAGCCCGCGCTCAATTCACTGAGCTACACCAGCCGGGTCACCTTTCAGATTCTTGTTTACTTAATTGAGTTTAGGAGAAGAATGTGAGATTTACTAGTGACAGTAATTGTATAAAAAATATACTTTTTTCTTCCAGCTTTATTGATATATAATTGACAAATGGGAATTGTATATATTTGGTGTACAACTTGATGTTTGGAGATATACGTCTGTAAATAGTGCAATGAGCACACTCAAGCTAATTAACATATCCATCATCTCACATAGTTACCTTAATTTTTGTTTTGTTTTGTTTTGTCTTTTGGGGGCAATATGTAAGATCTACCCTCTTAGCAAATTTTAAGTACACAATACAGTATTGTTAACTGTAGTAAGTAGGCTGTATATTGGATCTCAAGAACTTACCCATAACTGAAACTTTGTAGCATTTGACTGACATTTCCTCATTTCCCCCTCCTCCCAGCTCCTGGCAACCTCCCATTCTACTTGTTGCTTCTGTGAATTCAACTATATTAGATTGCATGAATAAGTGAGCTGAGGCAGTCTTGTCTCGCTGTGTCTGGCTTATTTTGCTTAGCATAATGTCCTCTATTTCATCTATGTTGTTGCAAATGACAAGATTTCCTTTTTTCAAAAAGGCTGAATAATATTCCACTGGAATGTTTTGATGCAAGATGTTCTATATTTCTTTAATGGGATCATTTTGTCTTATGACTTTATCTCTGAAGGAGAATATTGTCCTGTTCCCTTGAGAACTGCTAAAATAAAGTCATTTTGGCTTTGCAACACATTGCTTAATATTTCATGTCTAAATATGGGTCCCAATACTAATAATTATCACTTTATTAGCCTTTATCTTTTGCCAGTTATTGTGTTCAGTTTATAGACTTTACTCCATTTAAACTCTTAACAACCCTTTCAGATAGGTGCTATTGTTGGTGTTTTTCTTTTTTTTTTTAAAGAAGGGAACCAAGGCTGAGAGAGGGTAAGTAATATATTTTAGGTTACTGGTGAGTAACTGGCAAGGCCTGAGCTGGAACCCAGGACACTGGAATGGAGAACGCACTGCCACAGGACTTTCAGTTGTTGTGATCAAGGGCAAGCCACTGCCCTGAGGTTTCTTATCTATAAAATGCAGCTGATACCTGCTTAGTCTGTGTTGCTTACAGTGTGGTAAACATAAAATCTGACTCATTTATAAAAACATGTTGTGAATGTTAAAATGTTGCATGAATACGGCAAGTTTTTTTGTTCTCATATGCGCCTTCTCATCCATACTTGCTAGTACCTCCAATAACCTACTCTCCAGTAGTAATCCCTAAAACCGGTTGAATTTTAGCTGAGTGATTGTTTGGGTATGTGGGCAGTGATGAATCTGGTGAGCAGGAGGTAGTGAGACTGTGCTTGCCGAATGGAGGAAATGCCATTGGAGATGACTGAGCTCTTCCTGACCAGTCTCCCTGTGTCCTGTGGGATCTCAGGTTCTGCCAGGAGTGGGCGTCTGAGGCTACTGCCCACCCTTCCCCACTGGTGATGGCTCTGCCTTGTCTGGGCACTTCGCTCTGCTGTGGGCGGGCCGTCACTCTTCCGAACCAGCCCCGGCACAGCAGTGAGAAAGGTTAAGTGTTCATTTTTGTGAGTAAATTTGTAATGCTGCTTTGAGACAACGTAATGACTACTTCCCATACCTTATTGTGTCTCGTAGAGAAATGGTCACAAAAACATCAAATGAGCATCAAGTCTCTGTCACTGCCTACTGCACCGGTCACCCTCCAAGAACTGGGCAAAAGCTTGTGTGTGTTTGAAAACCTTGAATACTTTTTCATGCCTGTCATTTGCCTGGGGCAGCACCTGGAGATGTCTTTAATTTTTAAAACTAGGGTCAGTCAGTCAAAGAATAAAGAGGCAGAGCTATTAAGGACACAGTGGCTTCTTAATTGTTATAATAACCAGTCTTTATATTTCATTCATTTCATTCATTTATTGAATGCTTTTGAGTTCTTTTCTTGGAATTCAAACATTTCATTGAGAAGCTTCCAAGCTGGTGGGGAGGCAGATGAGTAAAAATGTCATTACAGACCAGGGATGTCAGTTCAAATGGAGGTTTGTACATACAGTGAGACGGGTCAGTTAATCCTTTGGATATAGAAATTAGGTCAGAGCACATAGTCTGCTCTCAAAGGAGCAAACATGGGTTCTTGGAGGGCGAACACAATCTTAGACATTACAATGGTTTGTGGCCTCCAAGCTCAACCCCCCTTGACAAAAATCTTATTCCTTTGTATTTATTTTCTTTTGTTAGATAGAATTTAAATTAAATTTATTTTTCTCCTTAGAAGGAGTAATAATGGAAAAAAAGTGGGGGGAGGTGAGGCTGGTAACCACGGGCTAGACAGATGGGTCTGTCTCACTAAATCAGACTGTCTGTCTTGGACTACCAGCTTGGCTACTGTGGCTGCCTTGGCCAGTTACTTAAAAAGCCACATTTAACTTCGTTACTTTATCCAGAAATTTGGCATTATTCTACTGATTAAAAAAAAAAAAAACCTCTCCTGATTTATGGCTTGATATAGAGAGACCCCCTCAACTCCTACCAAGCCTTATAAAATAAGAAAGTACATTCTCAAATATTCCTCTAGTTAACTTGAGAACTTAGTTAACTCTGGGGAAGCACAGAAAACTAACTTTTGGCCTCCATTTTCCTGCTACAAAGTGAAGTTGCTAGATGAAATGTTGTCCCCACTAGAAGGGAGAGGGCTTGGAAAGATGATATTCCATATTATTAATTACATATAGATGATTGTTGAATTTGTAAACATGTTTCCTCTTATTCATGCGGAAGTTAAGATATCAAATTTTAATACACAGAAAAAGCAATAAAATCTCTTTGCAAGGTTGTAAATAATTTATTCTTTTGGTTTGTAGTTTTTATCCTTTGGGCAAACTAAAATTACCCCTTCTATATCTTGCCCAATGTTTAAGAATTTGCTGAACCCCATATCCGAGATTTTTTGAGACAGCTCTGGAAGAAATTTTTCACCACAGAAAGATATTTAAGTAGTAGAACATAATACAAGGGAAATGTACTAATAGTAGGCCTCTTAACAATCAAGAAAGCAGACAAGATGATAATTATTGAGAACTTTAGTGAAAGGGGGGGAATGATGGCCTGAAGCGGGGAGAGGGATGAAGCCCGTCACAAAAATATCTTTACACGAAATGGCCTCATTTAAAAAGAATAAAAGAACTTTCTGTTCCCACTTGTACCAAAGTTTAAAAAATAATAAGTCCTCACTACCCACAAACATCCTGAGTAATCCTAGGGAGTCAATGAACACCGTAGGGGGTGCTGTAGAAAACCTGGTTTAGAACTCAAGGACGACAGAGGACAGAGCCAGCCAGCTGGAGCTAGTGGCTTCCCTAAACAAGGCTAAGCAGGCAGGGAGGTGGTTCCGCTCGGCACTTCTCAGGTAGCATTTCAGTCCATCTGGGTCAGAAGGCGCTACTGTAGATGTAAACCTTGATATATAAACCCTTCTTGTATGAAGTAGCTGCTTGTCCAGTCACATACCGTAGTCACACAGACAGGGGCACAAAAGCCATTTGTTAATGTTGCAGACAAGGCTGAAGGGGAAGCATGAGAAGGTTGACCCACATTCCTAAGGGAATGTAACAAACAATTCTTCTCATTCACGCCATATTAGTATTGACTGTTTTATTGTAGCCTTGTTATTGTGGCTGTTATCCCTTTAATGACACCATTTTCAAAAGTTTAAAAGTTGACTGCCAACGTTTGCTTCATTTTAAATCTTGGTGTTGAAGATTTGGGGGAGTGTGTGTGTTTGTGTGTTCAGACAGAAAGATGACTGAAGAATGGCACTAGTTTTTAAATTCCCAAATATGTCTATCTTTTTATTCACAACGCTAAGTACAGTCAAGAAAATAGTCTTCACTGTAAAATAAAGATGGATGTATTTGGAGTTAGCTGTGGTTTAGTGGAAAGAAGGGTGGATTTGGGGGCAGAGGAACTGAAAATTTTTAGCTGTGAGCAAACCACTTAGTACGGATGAGTTTTCATTTCCTCGCCTCCAAAATGGGTACAATAATTTATAACTTGTAGGAATATTGGGTGAATTAGATAAAATAATGGCCGCTGTAAAACTGCAGAGCATTTCCAAAATGTAAGGTGGCTTTATAATTATGCTGGGAATGAGCTAAAACCAAGGCTTTTTCTCTAAAACCTTCATATACAGTTTCTTTTCTCCCACCAGGTTCATCTGCCACACTGCGTTAATGTTGAGTATTTTATTGTAGTCCAGGTTTATATTCCTAAACTTAGGTCTAATGATATCAATTTCCTTTCCACAAAACTGCAATAGTTTCCTTTTTGTAAATATTAACTTCTAAAATTCTTAGGTTGGCAGGTAAGATCTTCCTTGACCCAACCCCAAACCACTTTTCCACACTTTTGTTCCCTAAGGGTTTCCCAAACCCATGCTTTGGCTGCTCCCGTCTTCTTGCCTTGCCCTGACTGTGTGAGGGTCTAACAGGACTCCTGCTGGCCTTGCTCAGACTAGAATGCCATTCCTCCCACTCAGAAAATGAAAAAAAAAAAAAAAACAAAGCAAAAGCAAACAAACAAAAACCCCTTATCTTTTAAATCTCAGATTACCAATTCATCTCATTAAGTGTCTCTAATTTCCCTAGTTAGAAACAATTGTCTTCTCCTGATTTCTTATAGCATAATTCTTGTAACTTTATTTAACCCCACTTTAATTCTATTTAAACCTCCTTGCTATGAGCCTACGATCATCATTATTTATTGAACACTATGTCTTTATAGTAAAGTTTATAAATGTCATGTTGTGCATGCTTCAGGTACAGTGAGGCCCTGTTTCATAAGGCATGAGGAAGACTCTTCTTCTATTTTGTGTTTGGTTAGTTGTTAATGCCTGTTTTCTTCAGTGTATTGGAGGCAAGGCTCATGCCGTATTGATATCTGTGTTCTTTATAGTAATTGGCAAAGAGCTTTGCATATATTAATAACAAAAAGTGTTGGATTAAGATACATTTTATGAATGTTTGCATGCTTTTAAAAAATATTTATTTTATTTTTAGACAGAGGAGAAGGGAGGGAGGAAGAGAGGGAGAGAAACATCAATGTGTAGTTGCCTCTCATTCGCTCCTTACCAGGGACCTGGCCTGTAACCCAGGCATGTACCCTGACTGGGAATCAAACCAGTGACCCCTTGGTTCTCAGGCCAGCACAAAATCCACTGAGCCATAGCAGCCAAGGTGAAGATTTGCATCTTTTGCTGTGAAAATGTTAAATAAAGGGCAACAATCAAATGTGATTTAGAAATGAGTATACTTTGAGGACTGCCGTATGGAGGCAGATACACTTTGCCTCCTTGCACAACCAAAAGAAGGACAACAACAAATTTCAAAACAAAAAACAGCCAGAACTGCCAGGAAATCGAACTGCATGGAAGTCTGACAACCAAGGAGTTAAAGGAGAAACATCCAGACTGGTAGAAAGGCTGGAGACCGGTAACCGGGGCAGAGAGGATGGCACACCAAGGCAGTGGCTGGAGGACCAAGCAGGCAAGGTGGCGGCTGGTGTTCCCACATTTGCATGTGGATAAATTGGGAAGAATAATTGGGGAGTGAGACAGACTTCGCAACCCAGGCTTCCAGCATGGGGAAATAAACTTCAAAACCTCTGGCTGTAAAAACCTGTGGGAGTTGTGGTGGTGGGAGAAACTCCCAGCCTCATAGGAGAGTTCATTGGAGAAAACCACAGGGTTCTAGAATGTACACAAACCCAACCACCCGGGAATCAGCACCATAAGGGCCCAATTTGCTTATGGGAAGTGGGGGAAGTGTCAGAGCCAGCCCAGAGCAGAGCAAGTGGCATTGTTCCCTCCTGAAACCCTCCCCATGGACAGCACAACCATGAAGCAATGTGGGTTGCCCTGCCCTGGTGAATAACTAAGGTTCTGCCTCTTAGAAAATAACAGGCGTGCTGAGACAAAAAAAGATGGCCCAAAAGAAAGAACAGATCAAAGCTCCAAAAATAGAGCTAAGTGATGAAGAGATAGCCAAAGTATCAGCTGCAGAGTTCAAAACACAGGTAATCAGGATCCTCACAGAATTGGTTGAGTATCATTGCAAAATAGAGGAAGAAATAAAGCAATGCAAAGCGAAATAAAGGAAAATATACAGGGAACCAACAGTAAAGGGAAGGAAACCAGGATTCAGATCAAAGATTTGGAACAGAAGGAAGAAATAAACATTCAACCAGAACAGAATGAAGAAACAAGAGTTCAAAAAATTGAGGAGAGGCTTAGGAACCTCTGGGACAACTTTAAACGTTCCAACATCTGAATCATAGAGCTTCCAGAAGGAGAAGAGGAAGAGCAACAAATTGAAAACTCATTTGAAAAAATAATGAAGGAGAACTTCCCTAATCTGGCAAAGGAAATAGACTTCCAGGAAGTCCAGGAGGCTCAGAGAGTTCCAAAGAAGTTGGACCTGAAGAAGCACACACCAAGGAACATCATAATTACATTACTCAAGATTAAAGATAAGGGGAGAATCTTAAAAGCAGCAAGAGAAAAGGAGACAGTTGCCTACAAAGGAGTTCCCATAAGACTGTCAGGGGTTTCTCAAAAGAAACCTTGAAACTTTATGAGCAAGAAGGGGCTGGAGAGAAGTATTCAAAGTCATGACAGGCAAAGACCTATATCCAAGATTACTCTCTCCAGAAAAGCTATAATTTAGAATGGGAGGGCAGATAAAGTGCTTCCCAGATAAGGTCAAGTTAAAGGAGCCCATCATCACCAAGTCTTTATTTTATGAAATGTTAAAGGGACTTATCTAAGAAAAAGAAGGTGATGAAAACTATGAATAGTAAAATGACAACCAACTCATAATTGTCAACAACTGAACCTAAAACAAAAACAAAAACTAAGTAAGCAACTAGAATAGGAACAGAATCACAGAAATGGAGGCTGTATGGAGGGTTAGCAGGGAGGGGGAGGAGGGAGAATTGGGAAAAAGATACAGGGAATAAGAAGTATAAATGGTGGGTACAAAATAGACAGGGGGAGATCAAGTAAAGAATAGGGAATGGAGAAGCCAAAGAACTTATATGTGTGACCCATGGACATAAACTAAGGTGGGGGAGGGGATGCTGGTGGAAGGGGGGAGCAGGGTGGAGAGTAATAAAGGGGAGAAAAATGGGACAACTGTAATAGCATAATCAATAAAATATATTAAAAAAGAAATGAGTATACTTTGAGAGAAGATGTGTTTCTGAAAATATGTGACTAAGTTTGATTTTTTTTGCACGTGAAAATTGGCTCTGATTTTTCAATTTAGTCAGAGATCTTTTAAAAGAAGTCTCCGTGTTGACTTCCTTTGTAAATGAAGACTGTGCTAAGTTTCCATGTGGGGTTTTCTGGGAGCAGAGTACTGATAGTAAGCCTACTCATCTCCCTGAAACCTCCTGCAACTTTGAATTGTTACCAGCAAACAATTTAACTGCTTTTTTCATTTCGACAGAGAAACTTCTCCAGAACATTGCTGTTGAAACAGCTGCTGTGTGGCCGTGGCCTTTTTTTCCACTGAAATTTCCCATGCCTTTCTAGGTGAATGGGAGTCTTCTGAATTAATGATGAAGCCATTCAACTTTATTGCATAATTAATAAATGGTGGGAAGGGGAAGCCTGGTGACAGATATTTGTTTCTTCCTGTATTTGCAGGAGAGGAACATAAACTGAAACGAAGGATGTTTGGGGCCAGCTATACTAAAGTGACTGGGCTAGTGAGGTCCCACTATTGGTGCATCAAGGTAATGAAAGACTGTGGCTTTGGAGGGTTTGCACGAACACACACACACTTCCCTAGCATGGGTGCACTTAAAAAAAAAAAAAAACGTTTCTTTTAGCATACTGGGAAAAATAAAAAACCAAAAACCAAAACAACCCCCAAGCAACACAAGTGCAGGCAGAACTCTCACACCGTGAAGCTTCAGAATGCAACCCAAATGGAGAAGACCCCTTTTCCAGCAGCGCGCTGGTTTATTTGTGACAGTACTCTTTTAAAGTCTTTTTAATGCTTTGCATTTCTCTTTTGCACATAAAAAATAAAACAGAATGAAGAGAGACACTATGTAAATTTCTCTCTATCCCATCTGTTATGGGTGATGTGGGGTCCCCGCAAAAGATATGTTGAAATTCTAATCCCAGTACCTCAGAATGTGTCCTTATTTGGAAATAGGGTCATTGGAAATATGATTCATTAAATTGAGATCATACTGGAGTAGGATGGGACCTCAGTGCAATATGATTGGTTTCCTTACAGAAGCAAGAAGATTTGGACCCACATAGAGAGGGGGAGCGCTACGTGAGGACACACGCAGAGGTTGGGGCGATGCAGCTGCAAAGCAAGGAGTGCCCAGGACTGCTGGCCCCCACTGGGAGCTGGGAAGGAGAGTGAAGGGAGCTACCCAGCATTTTAGAGGGAGCAAGGCCCTGCAGACACCTTGGCTTTGGGTGTCTAGCTTCTAGAACTGTAAGGGAATGAATTTCTGTTGTTTTAAGCCATTCAGTTTGTGGTATTTTGTTACGGCAGCCTTAGGAAAGTAATATGCCATCTCGCCTTCTTTTGGTCTCTGTCCAGAGGCACTCAATATCAACCCTTTGATAATAATACTTGATTTTAATTTAAAAATCAATGTATTTGATTTTAGGATAGTACATTCACATGAGTAAAAAACCCACAGAAAGTTATAAAGTGAAGAAAGTCTCTCCCTTAGTCCATCTTTCATCTACCCGTTTCCCATTGTGCCCACCCTGTCTCTCCACCATGCTCATTCATGTTATTAGTTAACGTACACATATACATATTGCAGATTTTTATTTCCCACTTATATAGAAGACATATATTATACTATTAGACTTTTAAAAAATTATTTATTTGCTTTTAGAGAGAGGAGAAGGGAGAGAGAAGGAGAGGGAGAGTAATATCAATGTGTGAAAGATCTATTGATCGGTTGCTTCTCACATGCCCTCAACTGGGGACCTGGCCCACAGACCAGGCATGCACCCTGACTGGGAATCCCCCGGCAACCTTCTGGTTCGCAGGCCGCCACTCAGTCCACTGAGCCACATCAGCCAGGGCCTCTCACTTCACGTTTTTCGAAAAATAAACTCAGAGAAAGAACTATAGTAGAACAAGCACCACCATTTATTCATCCACTGCTTGTCTGTGCTAGGCTTCTCAAGAATGATAACTATATAAGGAAAGCTACTGACATCTCTGAGAAATATTTTGTGTAATATAATTATATGAGTATTTATATAATATGTTGTTAAAACACACATACTTTTATATTAATCAATATTTCATGTTGTCAGTGCAATGTGCTTCTGTCCCATACAGGGTCCTATTTATCAATACTTTAGGTCCTAAAGCTAAGGGTAATGGAGGAATTTTTAGGTCAAGTTTATCTCAGGGGGTGAGAGCATGTATGAATGGGGTAGCAGAGACAACCTGGATGAGACTTGAGCCAAGAAGCCTCCTCTTGGACAACAATACTGAGCCCATAAGAAATTGAGGTTGGGCAGCAGCCCACAGCGTCCAGAGCATCTAAGGAAAATCCACTCACAGGAAGTGAGTATTCTTGGGGAAAGTTGTTCAACTAAGTTTGGTTTACCCAGAAGTATATTAGCATCCAGCTTACATTTCTCTATCAGCACCATAGTGGTAAAAGAGACTTTACCTAAACTTTTAAAAAAGTTGAGGTATTACTGTTGAAAATATTCTTCAGGCTGGTAATCTTACATGGAAAAGAAATGAAGTCTCTTGTGTGTTCTTTGTGAACACTTACTGATTTGCTGTGATCTATTCTTCTTTTCCCTATGTTCACAAGTTTTTTTCTCCCCGTGTTTACTTTTCTAGAATTTACCAGTAAAAGATATCAGATTCACTGATGTAAAATTTTGCAGAATATCATCTGATTTCAACACTCTTAAAAGGCTACCATTGATTTCTCATGGAAATTTGTTGCTGTATTGTTTCAATTCTTGAAGTTGAATTTCTTTGGTCCTTCTTTTTTAAACCACAAAACAGATCCTTTCAATGTTTTCCTTAAAAAGAACACTTTGATCACAAAGTTTACTCTCTAGTGTACAACAGTAGCAACTACTTTGGAAAACTATCAGATAGAAAAGTTTCAAGAACTTCCAATAAATCATTATCTTCAGGGTCAACAGCCTTCACCTAAAAATCTCTAGAAAGATGGGATTAAGGAACTAGTACAATGGACTAGATTTTTTAAAATTTTTATTTTTTAGCGTGGATATGAGCCACTAAAATAGCAGACATTTTCTGGCACCATGCCCTTATGTTGTAAAAGATGCAGTCTTTACCATGCAGAAGGGTAAAATAAAACACTGAATTTCTGAACAGTAAGCCTTGAAGTAACCTCTTGCTTGAAATGCCCATTCACAGCAATCATTGCAGATGTTTCTGTATGTAAGTCTTCAGTGATGGACCGTATCACTCTCTTCTGGGCTCTAGGGAAGAAAGCTTTCCAAGTCTGTTGTTATGGGGCTAAATACCACAGGAGGGATGGAAACGACAGACGTCATCCTTGGGTGAATCAGAAATGACATGAATCACATGCCCCAAGACCTGTTGAAGGAGTTTAGGATCTTGATGGATGAACTACTCAGAGCCTTGGGAAACATAGATAGACGATGAGCCCCATTTCCCCGCCTTAGGCAGAGGGCGATCGGGTTGCCCCAGCTTGTTCTGACAATGGGGAAATGTCTCCCCTCCTCATGTCAGTAGTTCTTTAGGTGCTCCTGCAGCAGCCTCAGCTGCTCGGATAACACGGGGGGCCTGCGATACCGCTGTTACACGTGAAGCAGTGCCCTCTGCTTGCTGTGCCTTTTCCCCTGCCTGTGCAAGCTGTGTCTATTTCTAAAGGTGTGCCCAATGGCGTAGTCTCTTCCCTGAGTATTCAATATCCATTCATCTTCCTGTGGTTTGATCTTTAAAACTACTTCTCATAGTACCATTAGCCTTGGCTATGTGTCCAGGAGTATTTTGTCTCTCTCTGTGTCTCATCTTCCCCAGCCAGTTCACCAATAGTATCTAGTAGAAGGGACTATGTTTTAGTTTAATTTTTTTGTTGGTATGTCTTCCTTTCAGTTCCTTTCACAAATTCTGAATGAATGAAGGAGTACATATTTGATTTTTCTATATGTCACCCCTGGAAATTCTAGGTTCTTGGTGATGTGAGACAGTCCCAACTTTCTTCCGCGAACGCGTGTGTCCCAGTTTTTGATTCAGAAAATGTGACCATGGTACCTTATTATAGTAATTTCTCCACATACCAATCTTTATCAAGGGGTTGATCACTGAACAATTTCCAAATCAGTTGTAGTAACCAATACCCTCCTCCCATGGGAGAAGCAAGCACAATGGTTCACACAGCTCCCTCCTTTCCTTGTCAGCAAATTACATTCTCGTTATCATCTATCAAGGTAAGTTTCCATCAGAAAAAGCCTGAGGTCACCTCCCTTAAAAAAATGTGCTACTGTGTTGGTTTTTACTGATGTCCTGTCAGCAAGACATGTATTTTCAGCTGTTCCCAGAAATGTTGTTGGTTCTTTTGCTGATCTGGTTTCATTTATGATCAACGGCCCATGAATATCAAGGGTACAGCCAGAGTCTGGGGCTGAAGCTTTGGGTGAGAAGCCAAGTGAGGTCCATATTACCAAGCTTTTTCTATTATCTATCATCCATCTATCTGTCTATCTATCTATCTATCTATCTATCTATCTATCTATCTATCTATCTATCTATCATCATCTGTCATCTATCTACTTACCTGCCTGTCTATCATCATCTATCTTATTAGTCCTGTTTCTTCTGAGAATCTTGGCCAATACCCTAGGGTTGAAGCCTGTGTTTGAATTATAACTCCCACACTTCATAGCTGTAGGACTTTAGACAAATTCTTTGACGTGCCGCATACTGCAAAATGAGATCATGATTGTAATTCCTTCATAGGGTTGTTGAGAGGATTAAATGAGTGAATGAATTAAAGCAAAATGCCTAGCATGAATTAAAGGCTCAGTCTCCTATTCTATTTTTAGTTAAACATGGTTTTATAAACAATTTCTTTTTGCCTCAACTTAATTTGTTTGAGGCATGGAGGTAATACAAAATTATACACCATGATAGCCTGAGTTTTTCTGGGGGGAAATCGCCATGGTTTCTTTTGAGGTACCTTTGACCTACCACTTTCTATGGATTGTTCTGCAGGTGCTACTGAACCAGCAAAGTAGGTCACACCCAAATGGGCTGAGGAGGTGATTCTAGAAAGCATATTCTGGACATGAGCAGTGGTAACTGGGGAGGGGCAACCCCAGAGAGATTACTGCAGTGATTCGGGACTCAGGATACACACTGGGGTTCCGTTAGAATCAAAACACTGTGTTACCCCAGGAAGCAAGATGAGGCATCCTAAACAGCATCGAGCTCAAGATTCATTGAGGTTACTTACCCATGGTGGTTCCTTGGCAAAAATGGTCTGCTTTACAGAGATACTCATCTAATATTATGTGCTGTGTTCAGCCATTTAGCATTTTTAGTTGGTAATCTTGCTGCATTTGTTTGTGTACATGCCTGGAGTGTACAGAAGGGTCTATATGGTGTAAATTAGCTGAATGAAAAAGCCCAGTGTCCAGCCTACAATAACCAGTGCTGTGCCGTTCCTGGTGGAGGCCATTAGGGATCAGTGCCCCTCTGGGCAGGCCACAGGTGTGCATCTGTGTGGAGTACAGTGATTTGGTTGGAATGGAGCCTTCCTCAGAGAGGACATGCAAGGAAGTAACTCAGTGCTGCCCCTGATAATGTACCGGATGATTAGCATAACCCTGGAAGGACTTGTTGGTTTTTTGATGGCTGTGCTCTTTGTTTAAGGCTGCTTGAATATAGAATCATTGAGGCTGTTGATCCCTGGGAAAGGAACAGATGAAACGACAGTTGTAATTTTTTGAGGATTTTTTTTTTTTTTTTAAGATTTTATTTATTTTCAGAGAGAGGAGAAGGGAGAGAGAAAGAGCAATGTATGGTTGCCTATATCACATGGCCCTCACCGGGGACCTGGCCCGCAACCCAGGCATGTGCCCAGACTGGGAATCGAACCGGGACCCTCTGGTTCCCAGCCCGCACTCAATCCACTGAGCTACACCAGCCGGGCTGAGGATGGTTTTTATAATAGAGATTAATGTTGCAAAAATGAGAAGCATAGTGACAAATCATTTGCTCTTTTTCCCAAATGTCTTAAAAAGCATAAACACCTGCCTTGACTAGCATGGCTCAGTTTGTTGAACATCCTCCCATAAAGTGAAAGGTTGCTGGTTCGATTCCCAGTCAGGGCACATGCCTGGGTTTCGACCAGGTCTCTGGTTGGGGTGCTTGTGACAGACAGCCTATCAGTGTTTCTCTCCACCTCTTTCTCCCTCCCTTCTCCTCTGTCTAAAAATAAATAGAAATAAAATCTTTAAAAACAAAAGCATAAATGCCCAGTAAATAAAAACCTGAATGATAATTAGTGAGAAGTTCTTTTTTCATGGAAAAAGGTGAAATAAGGTGTCTAGATATTTGCTTTATATTCAAGCTTTTCATCCCCCAGTGGCCTAGAGGCTGGTCTGATGCTAGTCAAATATCTGACTGTGGCTTAAGGGGTTCCTTCCAGTCTGTATGGACCTGGGGGCCACGTTTTATCCTGGGTCATATTTACAGGGACTGGGTAAGTTTAGGATCAATCTTGGGACAAGTGGTGATCATAGGTCTGTGCAGAAAACATTTCCAGCTCTTCACCTTCAGGGAGTGTAGTAGGATTGTACTTCTTGGCCTCCTTGCCCGTGGGTAGGGCCATGTGAACAATTCTGGCCAAGAGGACGGAGTGAAAGTGACCTGAGTCACTTCTGAGCTAGATCACATAATTAATTATCTGTGGGATACCCTCTAGTGTTCACATTTCCTCCGGAATAGCCACTGGCACTATTTGAGATGGTGACTTCACCATTAGCCTGAATTCCTGAGTGATCACAATAAAAAGAGCCCTCCTGATGACCAGAAATGGACATATATCATGATTGAGGAATAAGTCCTCTTCTGAGCCATTTATAGAGATTTCATGGTTGTTTGCTCTGCAGTATAACAAACTCGTCCTGAGTGATACAGAAACCTGATCATAGTGAGTGATAGACAGATCAATGATCCATGACAATCATAGAATGTTATGCAAACAAACTTTCTTGCATTTCCCCTGTGCAATTGCATCCCTGAAAGTGAATCTAACACACTCCCAAAAATGTCTAGAGGTGTTCTCATCTACTCAGAATAGAACAGATACGGATCCCTGAACAAGAGTAGACCTCTTCATCTTGTTCTAGAAGTAAATATTTGAGGACTTGCCTGCAATTTGGTCAGGATCTAGAAGTGAGAGTAATTTTAAAGTTGTTAGTTTTTAGAACTGGAAATGATCCTTGGAATTAGTTGTCCAAAATTTTAATTTTACCAAGAAGGAGATCTAAGCTCATAGAAACTGGGGAGTGGTTTAACCAAGGTCACATAGCTTGCTAGTTAGTGGTAGAGGGGCCCTTGACTACATTTTTCTGTGTAATCAGGGACTATTTGTAAAAAGGGGCCCACTGGATTCTAAGTCAGCTCTGCCAACAGACTATATCATATTTTGCCATGTATAATGGGCACCCACGTTTTTGGCCCATACTTTCAGGAAAAAAATCTGTCATTTTATTTTTTAATTCAATGATCTATTTATTTATATTTAAAAACAAAACTGATGATCATATTCCAGGGTATTATTTTGCATATGGATATCATTATTGCTTTCTAGAGTTACACTTTTAATGCACAAGCATAAATTAAAGAATTAAAAACATTTATATAGATACAGAATTAGTACTATGTATGTATAATGCACATCCTTATTTCCCCCTCAAAAATTTGGGCAAAAAAGTGCACATTCTACACTGCGAAATACAGTAATGCAAACTACAGATGTGCCATTTTTAAGTAGCTACATGAAAAATTTAAAAAAGAGAGATGAAATGAATTTTAATAATCTATTTTATTTTAACCAATATATCAAAAGTAGCATTACATTTCAAATGTAATCAATATAAAATTATTAATGAAATATTTTACTTTTTCATACTAAGTCTTCAAAATCTGACGTGTATTTTACACGTATAGCACAGTTGGATGAACCGTATTTTCAGTGCTCAGTAACTACCTGTGGCCGGCGAATGCCATGTTGACAGCACAGTTCTAAATTTTTAGAGGGTAGGAGATTTCAACTCAGTTCCCTTTGTAAAGTGCCTACTTTTATGTCATGCATAATGACATGCTTCTCAATTTCTTTATCTGGATAGTAAACATAATACTTGGCTCCCAGTCACTTCATAGGGTTGTAAAGGCAGTTAATGAGATAATGTCTGAGTTCAGTAGAAGGTTCCATCTGTCCACAGTCAAGGTGCTGTTCTCTTTTATGTGTCTGAAGGGAAGTCCCATTAGCATCCATGGGAACTATGCACGTTACTATAATGGAAAAACAAACATTTCTCATCAGGCAAGAAATAATACGAGGTTAATGCAGGGGTTGGCTTTTCCAGTGTGGGTGGGGACTTTCTGCTGGGAACTGAGAGTTACAAGGTCTTCGTGTGCTACCACTTGGATCATGGCAGGCTGCTGGGGGGGCGGGCAGGTAGGGAAAAGTAAACCCGGGGGTTAAAGATGATATCTTTTTACAAATAAACTTGCTACTTCTTAACAAACCCAATCAGCTTTTCAAAGTTATGACACACATACATTTTTCTTCTTTTTTCTTTTTTTTGTCTCTGAACACAAGTAATAAATTGTAGTAGGCTGGGGAACAAAGATTTAGGGAAATTTAATTATTTATGATAACTGCTCCTGATGGCTACTTTTAATTTCACACCTGCTCTGTGCCAGGCACGTCATAGGTACTATTTCTCCTCTGTACAACTGCCCTTGCAGGTGAGTATCGTCTCCGTTTTACAGATGGAGACACTGAACTCCAGAGAACTTAGATAACTGGTTCAAGGTGCTGAGAAAAAGTAATCTGAGACTTGGAAATAAGCAAAAGAATGAATATTTGCATACCCTTTCAGTATCATTGAAAGCAATGTCTTGTAACAGGCCCACCTAAAGATTAATTATCTAGGGAAAGGTAACTTTGATGGACTCTTTCTTAGGAGTAGGGCCCAAATTTGTGAAATTTACAGAGTCCAATTTGTTAAATTGTAGACTGCTAAATTACAACTTTTTAAAAGTTGAGGTATAGTTGACTGTAGTCTCCTATTAGTTTCAGATGTGCATCATAGTGAATCGATATTTATATACATTACAAAGTGATCCCCATTATAAATTGAGTTCCTATCTGTCACCATACAAAATTGTTACAATATTATTGACTATATTCCTTACATTGCATATTATATCCCTATGATTTATTTATTGCATCACTGGAAATTTGTACCTCTTAATTTGCTTTACCTATTTCCCCTACTAACCCCTTCCTCCATCAGCTGTTCTGTGTCTATGAGTCTGTTTCTGTTTTGTTTCGTTTTATTTTTTAGATTCCACATATAAGTGAAATCATTACAACTTGATTTTGTCCAGTAGAGATGCAAATGAAGTCTTTCTATTATAACAGATAATCCCAAAGGTTGTAGTTTTATTGACCAGTAAGACACTACCTAATTTTGTATTTAACTTTTTGCAACATTTCTTTCCTGAAGGGGTAAATAAATGTCGACTTTACAATACTCTCAGAACTACCTTTACCATCTTATTGGTTCCCACATTAGTGAGTTAAATCAGTCTTTGATATGTGCTCACTATATGTTTATCTGAGAGTCCATGTAGAACCTATGAAAGGCCTAAGATTTCATCTGACTTGCAGACTAACCAGTTAACCTGCCATGGTTTCATGGATGCTAATAGAAGGCACAGATTCCTGTTTCAGGAAAAAAAAAAAAAAAGGACTTTATGCCCTGGCTGGTGTGTCTCAGTGGATTAAGCACTGGCCTGTGAACCAAGGGGTGGCTGGTTTGCGTCCCGGTTGGGGCACATGCCTGGGTTGGAGGCCGAGAGGCAACCCATTGTTTCTTTCACACATTGATGTTTCTCTACTTTTCTTTCTTTAAAAAAACAGGCCTTTATGATTATGCCATAGCAAGTAGCATGTGTCAGCATGTTTGTGCCAGTAGTTACCCTTGCCCCCACGTCTCACAGAAATGTCATGCATTATACTAAGCACAGGGAATCTGAACCTTTATAATGTTGAGTAAATGCGCCTTTCCTTTTCTCCAGAGGGAGACACTATCTCTATTTTCCAAGGCTGTTTGCTGCGGAAACATCCTTGCATCACAGTGTGGAACAAAGGACAGTTTGTGCCTTTCTTATAAGATGTGTAGAAACTCAAGAGACCATGGAAAATTGTTTCCCACTAGTCAAATTTTTAAATTTTGAAAATTATACCTTGATGAAGGTCTCATGGCCAGTAAATGGCTGAGTCTGTATTCTTCCTGGCTGCAAAGCCTGGGCAATATCCCACCATGTTTGGTCAACTATAAAACTCCCACTATTATTAGTTTTTTCTGTTTCTTCTATCTCAGAGTGGTAGTGGTCTCGGTCTAGAAATGATGGTTCGAAGCATGAAAGAGACGAAAATTAGTCTTATTACCAAAGACTTATCTGTCTTGAGATGCTTGAAATACTCATTCTGATGAAATTTTAATAGGATTCTAAACCCAGGAAAACTTTCAGCAATTAAAACACCAGTCTGTGAGAAATTTAAGAGCCGGGATCTAGCGCAGTGTCTGGTATCTAGTAGGTGCTCAACAGAATTTTTGTTGAATTAATTATAGGAAGGAGAAACACTCCTACTTACTCCTTTCTTATTCAATTTCTCTTTGTTTTTTTCCTCTTGAAGCAAATAAAGCAGATATCTGTTGAGCTCATTTATGCCCTTCGCTCTAGCTGCTTGTTCCAATAACTTATTCCATATGCTTATTTGCTTTAGTGTGAAAAGGTTTGGCTCATGCTTTCTTTTTAATTTATAGTTTCCTGAGGTTTCAAGTCTTGTCTCTGCTTGCTCATTCTCTTTCCCATACACATCCTGTACCCTGCTCAGGAGTGTGAAATGGCAATGTGCTGATGGGTGCAACCTCAATCCATGAATTCTTGAAAGAATTACCGTGGTTTCTGGACAGTCATCCCAGGCTGCTGTCCTCAGGCCAGTGGAGGTGGACTGCTCAGCCTGCAGCCTGGGACTTCACTCCGGAGACGCTGTGCTGCTGTCTGTCTGACCAAACACCCTCTCTCTCCTCAGGTGAGCTCAGCCCATATGGTGGGAAAGCTAAATGGGAACAGACCCACCGAGATTCCAAAGGGTCCTAGAGGAAGTTGATAAAAGGCCAAGCTTTGAAGGGCACGATGAATCGATCTACTAGCTCAAAGGGAAAGGCAAAAATTAAAGAGCTATACTTAATTAATAGGGGGTGAGGGAGCCATTTTTGAAGTTATCCTTCACTTTCAGAAGCAAATATGATTTATTGCTTGAAGAGTTGGGCTTTAGAGGGTAAAGTCTATTTTTTTCCGTCCACTTCTGAACCTAAACAAATGTTGATCTACAGACATTTTCTGATTTGACACTGGAATGGCCCAAAGGTCAGGCATAAGTGTCCTCCCTCTGGGTGGTTTAGGGCAAGGGTCTGGGATCACGGGCTTCAGGGACTCAACTCCCAGGAGAGCAACAGCTCCCCTCTTCTAGCCCCCTTGCTGAGGCCACAGGTGAAGCCCCATAGTCTAGGTTCATGTTGGTCTCTTTTTCTGTGCAGCCTAGGAAGTGGCCCTTTTCTAGCTTGTTTAGGGGTGGGTAATGACTTGCGTATACCAGGAGGACCAGGAGGTCCTTCTTGGCATACCTTGATAACATTTTCTCTGGGCTTCCTGATGGAGGGAGGGCCAGTAACAGAATTTTGGCAGGTTTTTGTTCCAATTAGAGCTATACAGCAGTGGAATAGGCAGCCTATCTAGTCTGAAATTGTCCAAGGTTGTGGATTGTCAAGCAGATGGAGTCCTGCTTGATGAGAAAGACTGGAATAGATTGTTTATAAGGTCTTATTTGAAAGTAAGTCTAAGCTTTTCCTACATTTAGCTCTCTTACAGGAAGGCAATGTGGTTCATTGATAAAAAGCCAAGGCTGAGGCCAGGCTTTCTGGATTTGAATTCTGTTACTCACAGCCTGCGTTGTGTAACCTTAGGCAAAACTCTGTATTTCTGTTTTCTCATCTGTAAAATAGGTATGATAATACCAGTATTTATTTCATGGAAGCTATCCTGCCTTATCTCATGGTTGTTTAAAATTTAAAAAAAATTTCTTTTTACTAAGAAATGAATTAATACATGCAGAGTGTATGAAACAATACCTGGCCCAGGGTTTGTGATTGATAAATGTTAGCTGTTATTATTAACTGTTTAACACTCCTCCCCCAAAAGAAATTACTCTGAGCTCTCCTGTTCCTCCTGATAACTGGTGAGGCACCTTCAGCCTTTTCCCATGATAACCGCATCCCACATTGATGGCAACTGGGCGGGAGAGCAGGGTGGAGAAGGAGGAAGCAAAGGTGTGATGTGATAACAGGAAGTTATGATAAATTTGGCTCTGCCCTCCTACACAGAGTAAGTCACAGCTGCAATCGTTGTTCTTGTCTGCAGCAGCAAATGCAGAAGAAGCAAGGAGATGGCACCTTTAGTCATCATCCTGAGGAGCTCAAAGATTATTAGTGATGAAGTAATACAACACCAAGAAGTTTAACAACGCTTTTAAGCTCATTAAGACACTGCCAGGGAGAGAAGGTGCTTAATAATTGCCCCCTGTGCCGGTATCTCCTCTATTGTCACTTGTATTGTCATTTGGTTTCCTTTGATCTCTTCCAGGGATGTAATTTCATAATCTCTTCAACTCCCTCAAATCTGTTGCCCTCCCACCCACCCCACTCTTTACAGACTCTATCAATGGCCTCTTACAGAGGACAGGACCATCAGACTGACTATTCGGTGACCCTACTTTCATACCTGGCTTTCCCATGCTATAATAATTCTTGTTAATCTGTTTCTCTGTTATGTTAGAGAGAAATGGTGTGTCCCCTCATCTCTGAGGCAGATCTCCACTAATCGGGTACTGCATCCCTGTCCTATCCACCTCATCTGCTACCTTCACTCTCTCCTTGTGTTTATAGTTGTAGTCCTCTTTTCTGAATATTCTACTGCTCCCTCCCCTTTAGCTTCTTCTACTTCAACAAAGAAAGTGTCCGTGTCTCTTTAAATCTAAGACAATCTTCCACCCCACCCCCACTGTCCTATTTCCAGGTACTACTGCTTCTCTCCCTTCTACACATTGATAAATTTTGTGAAAGAGGACGTCTTTTCTTGCTCTGTGTGCTTTCCTTGGCTGATTTTATCAGTTTCCATGGCTTTGACCAACATCTATGTCTCCAGTTACGGCTTCTCCCTGTTACCTACTCCTGAAGTTTCACAGCACCTCCAGTCTCGCATGTGCCCCAGGAAGCACATTTTTCCTTCCCCAACCAGCCTGCTTTCCTCTTGTCTCCTCTTCCACTTTGAATAATGCCGTCACCGCCAAGGCAGTCTCTCTGAGCAGAACCCTCGGTATCATCCTTATTCATTCTTTCCCTCAGCCTCCACATCTAATGAGTCACAGAGATTTTACTGGAAGATAATTCACAGCTCACACTTGTTGATTCCTCTTAGTCACGTTTTCCAAATCTGAATTCCTACTCCCCCTTCCACTCGCTGTCTTTGGTCAGCTACTCACCTTTTGCACCTGTTCAGATGGTGTCTTCCCTCCTCTGACCCCTCACCTTCCAGTTCATTCTCCAATCTGTTGTCAGTGTAATTTATTCAAAATCAAAGTCCCCAAAACCTCCATGGGTTCTCTGATACTCTACAAAGTAAAGTCCAAACTGCTTACATTCTTAATTTGGCCAATAACGTTATTGTTTCCTCCCACAGTCACCCTGCGGACTTCTGCAGCTTTGCCTGTGGGAATTCTGGAACAGGTGCCTACACTCCAGGCAATATCTAAGTGGCCATTTTCATTTGATCAGCATTAGCTCTAGGTAGCCACACAGTTCAATGCTATCTCTTCTGAAA